>PVHY01013882.1:0-40073 GCA_004024945.1 Uropsilus gracilis
CTGATCCATTGGTCTGTTTGTCTGTTTTTGTACCAGTACCATGCTGTTTTAAGTATTATGGCTTTGTAGTACAGTTTGAAGTCTGGAATAGTAATACCTCTGTTCTCTCTTCTGTTTGTCAATAGGGTTTTGGCTATTCGGGGTCTTTTGTTGTTCCATATGAATTTCAGTAATTTTTGTTCTATCTCTTTAAAATATGCCATTGGGATCTTTATTGGAATTGCATTGAATCTATAGATGGCCTTTGGTAGTATCGCCATCTTGATGATTTTGATTTTTCCGATCCATGTACAGGGAATGTCTTTCCATTTTTTTACATCATCTTCTATTTCTTTTAAGAATGTTTTATAGTTTTCTTTGTATAGGTCTTTTACATCTTTTGTTAGGTTAATTCCCAAGTATTTGATTTTCTTTGGTGCAATGGTAAATGGGGTGTTTTTTCTAATTTTTTCCTCTTCTTCTGATTGATTCTTTGCATATATGAATGCTGTTGATTTTTGCATGTTGATTTTTGTATCGAGCTACCTTACCAAATCGGTTTATTATTTCAATCAGTTTTTCTGTTGATTTTTCTGGGTTCTTTACATAGACAATCATATCATCTGCGTATAATAACTTTATTTCTTCGTTCCCTATTCAGATTCCTTTTATGTCTTTCTCTTGTCTTATTGCCCTAGCTAGGACTTCCAGAACTATGTTGAAAAGTCTCCTGATTTATTTTACTGAGTACAAATCATGTCCAGTTGCAGCCATATTGCAAATGGTGAGAACACAACATTTTTATGGTTTAGTAGTATTCCATCATGTGCATATGCACCATATCTTCTTAATATATTGCTCTACTGGCATAATACATTGGTGGATACCACAGCTATTCCCATAACTTGACAGTTGTAAGTAGTACTACAATGAACAATAGGAACAAATATATCACTTCAAATTAGTTTTTTTTTAATTTCGTTTTATTTATTTACTTTTAAAATTAATTAATTTTTATTTTTTACATCACAACCTCAGTAAATGACTATTGGGATACTTACCTCAAATTTTGAAACCCCCACCATTCACTCAGACCCCTCTCTCTTGTTGTTTGTTAATCTGTATTAAGTCCATTAGTCTATTTCTTTCCTGTGACAGTGTCATTTCACTTGGTGAGGGACTGTGCTCTTGGGACAAGGAGAACTGTGCTGGTTGGTTTTCAGTCTTTGTGTTGGACAGCCAGTCTATATTTATTTGTGGTCTGTCTAAGTTTTCTCCTCGCTGGCTGTCTTCTCCACTCCCTTCTCTGTGTTGTTTTGCTGCTTCTTTACCTTAAAGTTCTGGTATCTGTTTTAGGGGGCTCTCACCCCCAGCCAGTGTTGGTGAAGAAGTTTCTCTGTGGAAACAGGCATCTGTGATTGGTCGTTGTAGATCATCTCCTCTGCCTCAATTTGCAGTTTTGCAGTGGAGCTGATGCCCCGACTCTGTGGTTTTTCTCTCCCGTGGAATGGGAAGGGTGCCTTGCTCTCTTAGATGGCATCTCAGAAATGAGATTTTGGCTCTTCCAGTCCCAGTGAATGATTAGGTGTGAATTAGTGACATCTTGTCTTGGTAGTTGTTTTTCCCATCCCACATGCACTGGTTCTCTTGATATTTCATCTCTTGTGTCCTGCTCAGATGTGTGAGCTGAACATTTATCTGGTCCCTCAACCGTTCTATGATGGTGTTTGTGTAATTTGTGCTCTTCTTCCTCCTAAAGACTAGCTAGAGTGAGAGTGAAACAGAATGGGCATCCTACACCTTCCTTCCCCTCTACCTGCCAGCATGCCTGTACCTTCCAATGTGGGAGCTGGGCCTGGATGGCCAGGCAGGTGCAGTCCCAAGCCCCCTTGGGTTGGGGACCAGGTCAGACCATGCTGCGGCCCTCTGGGCTGGCAGATGGCTGCCCTGTGCAGCCATCTGCCGGTGGGTGGGGCTAAGACCCCACCCAGGATCCCCCATCCAGACTTTCCAGCATGGGGGTCCTACCTGGTATTCCTTACCGCTTTTGCTCCCTGTTGGGAACAGGTCCCCAGTGACCCAGTAACTTAGATTACTACCTAGAAATAAAATTACTGGGTCATATGATAGATTTATTTTTAGTATCTTGAGGAATCTCCATATAATTTTGCATACAGATTGGACCAGTCTACACTCCTATCAACAGTATAAGAGAGTTCTTTTTTCTCCACATATTCATGAACATTTGTTATATATGTTTATTTAACATGGGCCATTCTCATTGTAATGGGTTGTATTTCATTGTTGTCATTTGCATTTCCCTGGTGATAAATGATTATGGGCATTTTTTTCTTTCTGACTAATTTTATTTATTTAAAAATTATTTTCTAAATTCTTATAAATTCTTACATAAGTAAATAAGGTAAATGGTTACTGGCATGCCTTCCCTCCTCACCCCCTTGTGTTTACTCAGTCTCCACTCTCGTTCTTTTTTTTTTTTTAGTGTAAAAGGTATTTTATCTATTTATTTATATATAAAGTTCACAACATTGTAATCCAAGGGATTTACCCTCCCCACCCTTCCCTCCCTTCCTCCCCTTTCCCTTCTGCTCAAAGTTGTGAGCTTCAGTTTGGTGCTTAGCATGTTTTGACTTTTCCACAAGGCTTTTGCTTATTTTTTCACTATATCCCATATATTAGTGAAACCATTTAGTTTCTGTCTTTTTCTTTATGACTTGTTTCTGCTATATGATTTCTTCTAAGTACATACATGTTGTTATAAAATCATCGAATTTGTCATTTTTAATTGATAAGTAATATTCCATCATGTATATATACCACATTTTTTCCATCCAGTCATCTGCTTTGGGGCATTTAGGTTGCTTCCATGACCTTGCAATTATAAATTGTGCTTCAGTAAACATCCGAGCACAGGTTTCCCTTTGTACCCACATTGAGGTCTTTTTTGGGTAGATTCCCAAGAGTGCAATTGCTGGGTCAAATGGTAGTTCCATTTTCAATAACTTGAGGGTCCTCCACACAGCTTCCCATAGTGGTTGGACTAGTTTGCATTCCCACCAGCAGTGTAGTAGTGTTCCTTTCTCTCCAAATCCTCGCCAGCAATTCTTGTTGCCTGTTCTTTGGATGTGGGCCATTCTTACTGGTGTAAGGTGGTATCTCATTGTGGTTTTGATTTGCATTTCCCTTATTACTAGTGACGTTGAGCAATTTTTCATGTGCCTGTTGGCCATTTGTATTCCTCTTTGGAGAAGTGTCTTTTTAGTTCTTCTCCCCATTTTTTGATTGGGCTTTTTGTTTTGCTTTTGTTTAGTTGTGTGAGTTCCTTGTGGATCTTCGTTATTAAACCCTTGTCACTCATGTAGAGGACAAAGATTTTTTTCCCATTTGGTTGGGCATCTTTTAGTTTTTTCTGTTGTCTCTTTTACTGTACAGAAGCTTTTTAGTTTGATGTAGTCCCATCTGCTTATGTTTTCCTTCATTTATTTGCCATCTGTAGATGTTTCTAGAAAGGGATTTCTAAACTGTAATTCATGGAGAGTTTTGCCCAAGTTTTCCTCTATGTATACTATGGTTTCAGGTCTGACCTTTAAGTCTCTTATCCATTTTGAGTTGATTTTTGTACATGGAGTAAGGAACTTTTCTTGGTCCATTTTTTTGCATGTGTTAGTCCAATTTTCCCAACACCATTTATTGAAGAGGCTATCTTTTTTCCAAGGTAAATTTTTCACTCCTTTGTCGAAGATTAGTTGACTATATATGTGTGGTTTTATTTCAGGGCACTCAATTCTGTTCCGTTGGTCTGACTGTCTGTTTTTGTACCAATACCATACTCTTTTAAGTATTATGTCTTTGCAGTATAGTTTGAAGTTTGGAATTGTAATACCTCCATTTTCATTTTCTCTGGTTTGTTGGGTTCATTGGTCGTTTGGTCTCTTTTTCTGTGGCTGTGTCCATTTGTCCGATGAGGGACTGTGTTCCAGGCCCATGGCACATTGTCCTTGATGGTTTGTAGTCCTTAGCTTTGTATTGGGCAGCCAGTCCATGTTCATTTGGAATCTATCTGTGTCTTCTAGTTGCTGGCTCCAGTATGATCTCCTTGCCATTCTGCTGTCTCTGCACCTCATTTCTCTGAACTCTGGCCTTGGGGATCCTTTTCCCCAGCCATTGTCAGTGAGGAGGTTTCTTGATGAGGGTAGGCATTCACTGATGGATCTTGCAGGTCATTTCCTCTCTGTCTGTTTGCAGATTTGCTGTGAAGTCAATGCCCTGACTCTGCAGGCCTCCTTTCCCAAGTCTTGGGGAGGGAACCATGTTTCCTTGGGTGGCAAGTTCCACATGGGGTTTTGATTCATCAGCTTCCAGAGAAGCCATAGATGAAGGTCTGATATGTCTTTACCACAGTTGTTTCTCCATTCCAGCTTCTATTATCTTTGTGAATGATCCTTGTTCTGAGCCCCACACACATGCATGTGCAGGCTCTTTTCTGGCCCCTCATGTGTTCTATGTCACTGTGTGCATGTTTTTGCTATTAGTCCTCCTGTGAGCTAAGTGGAGTGAGGGTGAAGCAGCAAGGGTAATATCTTACCATCCCTTCCCCCGCTATTCCTGGATCAAGGATGGATCCAATCTTCCCTGCTACCGTTCAGGGCCAGTGGTCCCTGCTGGCCTCTGTGTCCCCCTTACCCACCAGGTCAATGGCAGAGGGGCCCAGTGAGACTTCAGTGGGAGGTTTGTCCAACTCCTCCCCACTCTTGGGGTTTACAGTTCTATCATGGGGCTGAAGCCCCTTTTCTGTGGCTTTCTTTCCCAAAGGGGAGAGTAGGGCACTTTGCTCACATTGGTGACATCTTTGGATCAGGGGCTTGTTTCTTTAGTTCTAGAATGTTGAAGGTTAGACTCTTATGCTAGGTCACTTATGTGACTAGACTCACAGTCATGTCTTGTGGTTCTGATCTTGCTCAATTTGGGTCTCACCCAGGTGATGATCATGCCCAGGACCTTTGTTTGTTTTTCTTTTCTCCAGTGTGTCAATCAGTGGATTATTGGTTTTCTCATTTTCCAGTGAGATCTGTTAGAAGTGGGAGTGACAAGAGGGGGACACACCCTTCACAGTGGCCCACACACTACCAGAGGTGCTGCCCTGCCCCTGGATACATAGGAGCTAAAGGCAGCCATCCCTCACGTGGGATCCCAGTGCGGTACTTCCCCTGGGTCCCGGCAGGGGCATTGTGGGAGCCTCTCCTAAGCACAGGCCTTTCAGAAGGGCTTAGTCTCATTTTGTTTAGTTACTCTGGAGGTTCTTCTATTTCATATATTTGAATATTTATTTTCTTCTCTGTATTTCAGAAGTTTCCCTCTATTATTCCTTTACATATGTGGTCTTACCTCTCACTCTTCCCCTTCTGGATGCTCATTATTCTTAATTAACCTTTCCTCGTGGAGTCAGAAAAACTTGTATTTCTTTTTCTTTTCATCATCTCTTTCTCCTTCCAGATGTAGTCTTTGTTTACTATCATTTTAAGGTTACTGGTTTGATCTTTCATTTGATTTAATCTACTTACATGACCTTTTCCAAATTTTTTGAAACTTTCCATTCATCTTTTTACATCCTGCATCTTCTTTTCTTAGTTTAAGCTTTAATTTCAATGTTTTGCTAATTTTACTTCCCAAGACATTTATTTGTTTTTCTGATTTTTCCTGTATAGCATAGATCAGTTTTTCTGTTTTCTTCACTTTCTTTGAATTTACTTATCATGGTAATTTCAAACTATATGTGACAAGAAAAAAAAAATCTTCCATGTCTTTGTAGGTGAGTTATGGAGAATTGTTCTCTCTGTAGTGTAGTATTCTCAGTACTCACTTTGCCCTTTATTGTGTTTTTATCTCCTTACGTAGTGGTTTCTATATATTAAGCATGCAGACCTTCCACTTTCCAGTAGATGGTACTGTATGTTAGGGAAAACTAAAATGTAACTTGGTTTTAGGCGAGTATGAAGGGAGTCTTGGCGGCATCTGTTGGTAAAAAATGGTGAGCATGTGCTCAGATTGTGTTTGTGTTGCTGCTGGAATCACTCTCCTATGGGTATCAGATTGTTATAGCTTCTGTCTGTGGACTGGAATTTTGGTCAGGCCCAGTTGCATACTAAAATGGCTTCACTATATCTACTCATTTTCCATGGCTATCCCACTTGGTAGAGAGCGAGGTGGGGAAGTTGCAACCATTTGCTTTCCTTTTTTAATTTTTTCTTTTATCATTATCCTCATTATCATTATTTATTTATTTTATTTTACATTGCTATCTACCCCGAAGTTCTCCTACCACCTTATCACCTGTGAACCATCCTCTTAGTCTTTTGTGCCCCTCCCACTCCCCTCTCCCCCTCTCATGCTCTATGCTTCAATTTTGCTGAGAGTTAGTTTTAAATTTTACTTGTCTGTTTGTTTGTTTTCCCTTTTACCCAAGAAGAGTCTTGGTAAACCCCAACATTATTCTCCATATTCCCCACAGCTAGATTCAAAGCAATCAATTTTGCCCTCCCTGTGGGTATGAATTGTTGTCCCATATCAGTGATTCCTTCTTTCCTCACTGTTTTGTTCAGAGTTGATTTTTCTCCCCATTTACTCTAACATGCTTGGTCATTGTTGGTCCCTAGTGATCATTAAGTCTCTGATTTTCCCCCACATCTTAGGACCCACTCAATATAGCGAATATCTGAATTTCTTAGCTTATCTCCCCAGAGCAAAGCAGAGAACATCTTTTGATACCATCTTCACTGGGTGTCTTGAGTTGTTTATTGATTTTCTGTCTGGATGCTCAATCTTATAGCATACATGCGATATTGAAATGCTACTATTTTTGTATTGTTGCTGTTTAATACTTTCAAGAGAATTTTGGTTAATATTTATATGTTTAGGCAATCCACTGCACAGTGTATATATAACTCTTGCATTTTTCTATTAAATTCACTCTTTTAACATTTTATGATATTGTTTGTCAGTAGAAACAGATTTGGAGATACAGTTTGTTTTTCCTACAAATTATTAAGGTAACAGTTGGTTTACCACATTGTATATGATTCAGAAATCTAGGAGCCCAACTTTTCAGGTTTATGCTACCATTTCATACCCACCACCAAGACACCCACAGTCCTCCATAGTTGAGTTACTCTCCACTTAACACTCTCCTGCTTTTGATTTCACTTTAACCATTCCCCTCCAATAGTACCAGCTTTCGAGTCCGATTTCTAGCTTTTTTCAATTTTGCTGTTGTCCAACTCATAGTTTTCTTTTTGTGTATTTCACATACAATCCAGTATTTGTTTTTTCCTTTTGACTAATTTATCTAGGCACAATCCCTACTATATTCATTTATGTTGTCATGGGTAGCAAGAGGCAAGAAAATATTTTGCTTCATAAGTGAGCAGTATTTCATTGTGTGTGTCATGATGTCATCTGTCACTGGACACTTGACAGTGGCTATTGCAGAAAGTGCTGCAATGAACATATGAGTATATATCACTCTTCAAATTAGTGTTTTTTTTTTATTCCCCAGGAAGATACCTAGAGTGGAATTGTTGGATCATATGGTAGATTTATTTTTAGCATTTTGAGAAACTTTCATACAGTTTTCCACAGGGAAATGAACTTGTCTACATACACACCAACAGTGTAAATGATTCCTTTTTCTCCATACCCTCTACAAAATTTGTCATTTCTGTTTGTTTTTTATATGGGCCATCATTATTGGAATGAGGTGATATCTCATTGTAGTTTAGATTTGCATTTTTTAGATGATAAACAATGGTGAGCATTTTTTTATGTGTCAATTCATATTATTGACGAATTTAGGATTAATCAGTTAACCAGAAATTGGTCACTTCTTTAAAGTAGCTCCTGATAAGCTTACCAATGTTCTCCTAAGAATAAAAGCCTGCATCAACCAACTTGAACTTATAAATAACTGTGCAATAGGGACCCTTGACTTGATGAAGACATCTTAGGATTCTTAGTGATATAGGAATAAGATGTAAAATAAAAAGAAAAAAGTTTCAAGAGCAAATTGTGAGGAATTATAGGTTTTACTAACTGGGTAGATTAACAAAACATGAAGATGTCACTGATAAGTATGAGGTATATAGAAAAATTAAAAATAAGAACAACTAATAAAAGTCAGTGTCAAGGAAATTATTATCCTAGGGAGAAGTTAGTCACTTGTACTAAATGATACTAGAATTCAAACACAATGATAAAGTGTCTCTTGGATTTTACCTAATAAGATTTGGTCAGTTCCTATTTCAAGTTCTTTGGATGTATTAAGTGGATAGAAGAAATAGAAAAAAATACAATTCTGTATTTTTTTTAGTCTAGTCTTTTTATCTTTTGTTAATTTGATTTTACTCATGAAACATATTATACTTTCCACTGTTTAATTATACACTCTGTTTCCTTCTAATTAATATTTTTAGAGTTTTGATACATTTTCTAAGAAATTTTTATTCTTCAGAGAGTGGTTTAAGTAGTGGAAAATATGATCCTTTTTTATGTCTAAAATGATTTTTAGTTTGTTCTAATACTTCAATCATCTTTTAGCTGGAATATTAGTTTGATGAAGAACTGTTTTTAGAATAAATCTGACTATGTGCTCTCTTTATAGGTGGACATCTACATAGAGACACATATTTCTTGGATAAAACCCTATCACACTTAATATATTCTTCAATTTTCTTTTTTTTATTTAAAAATTTTAATTTATTTATATATAAAGTTCACAACATTGTAATTTTCTTGATATCGAAAGAAAGGAAAGGTAAAACTCACTAGAGAAGGCAGGAATATTCAAATATCTCATTAATCCATGTAGGCTACAAGCTACTAGTGGAGAAGAGTCAAAAGCTATATATTGGGCAAGTTGAATCAAACAACACCAGCTGCACAGTGTGTGTAATTATTATTAATTTCAGAGAGTAAGTCATTAGGCCCTCCTTATGAGGTCAGCTGAGTGTCATCCTGATTCTGATCATAAGTGATGAATTACACTATGTTAATCAAAATGGGTAAAGGTGATGTTAAAATACAAAATAAAATTAATTCAAATGACTGTGAACATATGAAAATTTATGCAACCACTACCCCAACAAGATAAATGCAAGTTAAAATTACACTAAGAGATCATCTCCCAAAGTTTGACAACATTCTCTGTTGACAGACCTATGGAGAAAATTCTCAAAGACTGTTAATGTGAGAAGAAAATGACACAACCATTCTAGGGAATAATTTGACAATGTTTGTCAAATTTGAAAATGTGTGTTTTCCTTTTGTTTAGAAAGTCAGAATCTGCTCAGATATATTTGTACACAAAACATAAACTATTTGTACACATAATTATTAAAATGTGCTCACTGTGTGTGGTTTGCAAGAAAAATTATGGAAATACAAGTATCCATATAAATGTAACTTTTTAAAATGTGGCACATTCGTTCAATGGAATAATGTGTACCTATAAAAATAAAAATGAGAGAGTTCTTTATGTACTTATGTGGAAAGATCTCCAGGAAATTTTAAGTGAAAAGAAGGTGTAGAGTAGTATATATTACATACTGTCTTTTATGTAATACAGGGACAGAATAGATCTAAAATACATTTGTATTCCCATAAAGAAACACAGAAAGAGAAAATAAAAACTAACCAAAGGGTTTGCTGCCTGTGGAATAGATAGGGGATTGTAGAAATTGGTGATAAGAACATGAAGAGAAAAATAGTGATGCAAAACAAAGTCCGTATTGCCTAATCACACAGAGGTATTTAAGGATTAGCCTATAACTACACACTCAGTGTTTGGAAAAACATGGAGAAAAGATAACATCATTCTTTAAAATATATCTGAAATACAAAGTGTGCTGTGGTGATATACATCTGAAAAGGTGGAATCCTCTACCTCTGAATCACATACATGTTGTAAACCAGTGTCATGCCAACAAAATGTAAATTAACAAGAACAATTATAAATTTCAAACAGCATTGAAATCTAAGGTTAAAGTGCTGATAACAGTGAAAATAATCTTCGAGTTTAGTAATATTAAAAATGTTAGAGTAAAGTAATAGTTTATGGAAAGCACACCATAAATTCGTTCATAACTAGCCACACATTTGTTACAAACATGAAGGATAATGTTTATTTATATTTCTAGACACCTAAATATTACTACAATCTTATTTTGTAGATAAGCCAAAAAAGAGTTTCATGTTCTATCTACCCTGGGCATTAGAAAAAAGTATCACTTCACATGACTGTGTTCTCCCTTGCAAGTAAATCATATTCAAGTATGACTGCAGGATTAGGATTAGGACTTAGATCCTTGGGTATGCATTTTACCACTGAAGTAATGTGGTATGACTTAATGTCAACTATGCATTATTTTCAATATAAAATTGCTTTAAATAGATATAATCCACACAAAACAAATAATTTTTTTTTGTATCAAGTGGTCCTTGAAATATCTGGAGAATTATTTTGTGTAATTGTTACTGTATAATATAAATGCTGCTTTGGAGTTGGTTAAATAATCTTAGTCTTATTAGTGGAAGTAACTTGGATCTCATTATACAGCTAGGAGATTAAAGTAAGTGGGCATGATGATAATTTTTTTTAATTAAAGGAAATATCTGGTTTGGGTCAATTTGAGTAGATTACTATAATTGGAGAGAAGTGGTATGCTGTTTCCTTTGAAGTTTTCCACTGTCATTCTTTGATGACTAGTTTGAGAATGAAATGATGCATCAGAATTTTTAGTGCAAACTACTTTGCTTACTGCTTAACTTGGTGGATTTTCTCTCCTTTTCTCTTTTCTACCTCTCTCTTTCCCCTCTCCTCTCTCTCTCTCATTCCCTCTTCTTCCTGCTTTCATATAGTCTTTCTGTTTGTTTTTTTGGCTAGGTCATTTGTTCTTGAACATTATCTATCTGTGAGTTATTTGTATTTCTCCTTTTGAGAAATGTCTGTTCATGATATTTGCGCATTTTAAAGCAAGTTAATAAAAGAAATATGCTTTGTTTTGTTAGTGAGTTGAATTCCTTATATATTTTGGATATTAATCTAGTATCAGATATGTGGTTGCAGATAGCTTCTCCTATTCTGTCAGTGATGGTTCTCTTTGCTGTTTCCCCTGTGTTAATAATTAGTGCCACTTGTCTATTTTTGTTGTAGTTCTCTGTGCTCTTGAAGTCACTAATTTCCAAAAAATTATTGCCCAGACCAAAAAGCTTCATCTATATGTTTTCTTCTAGTAATTTTATAGCTTAATATTTAAGTTTTAGTCCATTTTTAGTTGACATAGCATATGGTATCCAGTTTTATTCTTTTGCACATTTATGTCCAGTTTCTCACCATTTATTGTAGTAACTTTCTTTTTCCCATTGCATGCACTGTGTGAAATGTCAAAGATCAGTTGAACATAAATTTATGGAGTTTTTTTCCTGGGAGTTTTTTGAGGGAGCCCACCCAGACCGGGAGCATGGTTTTAAAGAAAGAAGCTACACTATTTAATTTTTATTTTGACACACTATGACAGCTGTGTGTAGAAATGATTTAAGAAAATAAGTGGCTATTGTATTAAGCCATGTGTGAACCTGGTTTAGGGGTATGGTAGTAAGAATTAGAAAAAGTTTTTGAAATTAAAATATTTTTGAAAGAGAATCCAAAAAGATAAGATATGCTGATAGTGTAATAGGGCAACCCTAGGTAAAACAAGGTGACTCAGATTGGAGTACTCACCTGCATGGTTAAGAACTCTGGACAAAACCTAAGAGCAGAAATGCAGAGAGAAATAAAACAATGTTTGTGCGCAAGGGAATTGCTATGTGTATGTATGAGAGAGAGAAAAAAAAAAGAGAAATTATCGGCTGACATATTCTACCAACAATAACATCTGAGTTGAGATCATTGTGCAAGTCAAAGCTGGAAAAACAAGTGAGACCTATCTGTCTGCAGACTTTCAAGGACAACAAGGCCACTTAGATCCACCCTTAGTGTCCAGTAGCCTCCCATTCAAGAAGTCATGTTTATGGAACACTGAGAGTTATAACTCATTGGTGCCTGTGATCACATTTGCATTAAGATAAAAATGAAGTCTATTAAAGACATCCATTGCTAGTTTGGAATCTTCTTCTCATTATTCTTCTAATAAATTGCCCAAAATCAATTTTTGTCACAATTTCTATAGTAGTAAAAGTCAAATGTGTGTGATAGAGTGAGGTCTCAGAAGAGAGTCTTTTCTGGGTGGAGTTACAGTGCATTCAAAGAAAATCACAGTCACCAGGCATTGTCCATGTATGGCTTCTGTGGCAAAGTGCTCTATTTCCAGAAAATGATCAGTTAGATTAAGAAAAAAAGTAACTGGAGGTGTTAATCAAACAAATAGTTAATATAGTTATATCAGACAAACAGAAAAACTATTTTTAATACCTCCAAAATACGTGAAAGGCTACTAAAAAAATAATAACTTTTCCTTCACCTTCATCTCAATTATATTAAATAGTAAGTAAAAAATGCTTTTTCAAAACTAAATCTAATTTCATGTCATTTGATTGATTTTTTTCCATAAACTCATAGGGTATGATAAAGCAGAATTTTTGATGGCTTTCTTGGAATTTATCATAAAGTATTTTAGATTGAACTCTCAACATTTGGTCTATGTTGACACCTGGAGCCAGACCATGTTGTGATATCACCAGACTGCACTTGCAACATCTGTATTTTTGGGTAGGTTTCCTCTTATCAAGATTCCAAATGTTGTTTATTTTTTTTCTCTGAAGTCTACAGGTCTGCTAACAAAGGTAAATTCCCCTAACTTCCTTTAGGACTCTGGGCTACTACAGGCAGAATAACAGACTCTTTTATTCCTGGCTCTGCTCAACTTCACTCACAGACATTCTGGTCAAACTCTGGCAATGAATCATGTTTCCAATTCTTTATTTTATGTAGAGACAAATAAAGTTACCTGTTGAAATAAGGCAAAGATATCCACATTTCCACAAGTAATAAGGATGTTTATTACCAATTTAAAATAATCAGATGTTATCAAGCAGGAGAGAAAGTAAAAACACCATTTGGTTCTAATTGCAAAAATACAATTAACATTTCTTCAGATCCTGGTCAAATGAAAGGGAAAAAAAAGTCCTTTGAATAAAAAAAATTATCAAGTAAATTCTTAATAAAATTACATTCATTGACAATAATGTATTCAGTCTTATGTAGAAAACTCAATCTCTACTTCCATCAATTACTGAGTCTTAAGGTATTGTCAGGTACTTCACTGGTCAATTTCTAAAGAAACAATGTCTGCAAATGTCAAAACTGTGAAATAACCAAGACTGCAAATATAATAATAACATAATTGACAAGGAAATTCATTCAATGTTAAAACCTACAACATTCCAGAACAATAATCAGAACTGATATATCACAATATATTTAAGAAGTTTCACAAATGTTTTATTTTTCACATCAGAAGAGCAATGTGCCACTGTGGTACCAGGGTTTAAAGGAGGCACATCTCACACAATGGCCTGACACCAAATCTTGCTTATGAACTGAAAAAGGATCTTCACAAATGTTTTAGGGCACCACTACTAACATTCATGTATACTTCAAGATTAAATATTTTTCTCAAACAATAATACTTACCATTAAGCTCCAATTTTTTACCTAAATATCAAATAGGTCTAATTCATCTAATGTATTTTCCATAAGGAAATGGAGACATTTTATGTGGTATCTCAAGAGCTCTAGTGAAATCCCATAGATCTCTTCTGATCAAACAAAAGATTACCAATTTTCTTAATTTAGATTTATGGGAAAATTTTCATGCATTGTAGAGAAAATATTATTTAAGTACCCAACAATGATGATTTAAAATATCAAAGTTCCTACTAATCTCATCAGCACAAATTTTATTATTTTATTTTTTAAATTTATTTTTGTTTTCATTGTTCACATATTTATGCTTACATGTGGATATATATATATATATATATATATATATAGTTATATTACATCATTGCATTTCCTAGTGCTCTCCCCCATCACCCAGTGAACCCTCATCTTATCTTCTTGTGTTCATCCCTTCCCTGATTTCTCCCTCTCTACTTCACTTCCCTAGCTGCTTGCCCCAGTTGTGTTATCAGCTTATTTTGACTTTTTCTTGTCCTGTTAGTTTATTATTCTTATATACTATCTATTGGTGAAACTATTTGGTTTTTGTCTTTTTCTTTCTGACTTTTTTCTGCTAATACGATTTCCTCTAGGTCCATTCATATTATTATAAATGCTTCATATTTGTTGGTTTTGATTGCAGAATAGTATTCTATTGCGTAAATATATCAATCTTTTTCAACCATTCATCGGTTTGGAGGCATTTTGGTTATTTTCATATTCTGGCTATTGCAAATAGTTGAGTAGCACAATTTTGATAGCCAAACCTTACCAGTTTGATCCCAGAAATGGAATTCTCAACCTTTGCAAAATCCTTAATTTCCCAACTCCCATTTTACTCAATGTTTAAAGAATTAAAAAGATCCCCTCAAACTGCGTCTTCTGTGCATCCTGTAAATAAAACAAAGGTCATAGATAAACAGAATAAAGGTTACACAAGATAGCACAACTTTATAGACATGTGCCTCAAACCAACCCATTAAATTCCAAATTGGTTCTCAATAGCCCTCAAATTATTTCACAGCATGCTTCCTAGAAACACCTGTAACGGTTCCCATTTTATTACTAAGCTCAAAATTCCTATAGGTGCTAGCTATTCCAATATTCACTCTCCAAAGTTCAAAATAATCACACACATAGAACAAGAGAGGGATGGGGTAAAACTGGGGGCGGGATGGGCACAAGAGATTAACATGATGGTTCACGTGTGATAAGGTGGTGGGAGAACCTCGGTGTAGAAAATGATGTAAAAAATATATATGTGCAATTAATTTGAAAAGATAAAATTATATGTATATATATAATACACACAAAGGGAAAGACATATAGACATTCAACATATAAACACAACTCCTGATATCATTTTGATCAGGTGTTGGGTTCAGTGAGCTGGGTCCTTAGGTTAAAGTTTCATCAAAGCTCCCCATTCAGTGGCACTTGGTGAGTTTCCTCAGGAGGCAGAGATGTTTAGTTATACCGCAAATGGTAGTTTTATTACATAAAAAATGAAAGGAGAAGAACATGTTTGCATAGAAACAAACGAACAAAAAGAGGTGCCCCTGAAAGGGACAGTTTGGTTGAGATTCCTGCATGGCAGGAGGTCTTCAGAGGAGAGCTGCCTTTCTGAAAAGGGTAGGCTTACCCTTTTGAAAGAGATGTCGGATTGTTAAAGAGACACCTGCATAGAAAGAGGTGGCCAGTTCTGGGAAGAGAGCTTTCACTGTTTCTTTTCAAAGTGAAAAGATTTGTGAAAAGAAACACCTGTGTAGTCACAGGAAGGCAGGAGAGCTGCCTCTTTTTAATTTAAATAATATATACATATATATTTCACATCATTGTGACCCTTGGGGGTCACCCACCTCTTGTCAGGGCAGACATTGTGTTAGTATGGTGTTCTTTTTCAGAGGGGTTCATTCCTCTGGGGAATTGTTAACCATTGTTGGATAAATGACTTCTAGGGTATGATTAGGTAGATGTGTAAGGATAGGTGATGATTCTGTACTATGCCCCACTCCCCCAATTTGGTCTGTGCCTCTGGATACTTTCTACAGTAATTTTCTGTCTGATAAAGCAGTTGGGGCCCAAGTATTTTTCATTTCTATATTTGCTCTAACAACTATGTTCATAATTTCTACACCTGACTCCAGTTTCTGGTCTTGTGATTCCTCCATCCTAAATTTTCTAGATGTTGCCTCCATCATTCCCTTAATTTTCATTTAACCCACATGGGATAATTTATACAACTGCAATTTTACTCATATTAGAAAAGATTCCAAGTTTTCTGTGTGTTTCTTTATGAGAAGCACTAGTTTTCAGCACTGCTTGATGGGAAGGCACTTTTATTCACTTTAAAGCACCCAGGCTGTTTATGTGAATCACACATGCACCTGCAAAAACATTCTGCAGAAGAGACAGCCTAGGTAAAAGAAATTGCAAGTCAGTGGGATGAGTTTTCCCAAATCCTGTTTGAACAGGTGGACTGAACCATGAACTGGTGAGTTCTGTCCAAACAATTTATGTGAACATACTCACCATGAGGCACCTTAATAGATAAAAAACATAATGATTATGTCACAATTTCCTTGAGAGAAGGCTGAGATTCCACATGCCCAGTTGGAATGTAACCCTCTGTGCATGCCCAGGCATATCTCAACCAGAACAAGCTATGATGTTGCTCTCCTCCACCCCACCTTGTAGACCTCCACTTGAAATATCTCCTCCTAACTCCCTTTGAGTAACCACGCTATATTCTCCTTTCCCCAACAGGCTCCCTCATGCATGATTCTCTCCAATAAAGCCTTCTAATTCAATTACAACTTGAGTTCCCTGATGAGGATTTTGCCCTAGAGGAACTGCCCTATTGGAACAGGGTCCTGTAACACAAAGAGAGAAGGGAAAAATCTAGCATAGGCTCATATAAAAAGAACTTTAAAAAATAAAAAGTTAAAACCAAGTTATTTCTATGGAGTCAAACTCAAGTTTCCAAAATGGGGAGTGGTGACAGTAGAGGTCGTATGATTTCAGATATGATTTTACATACTTTGGAAGGAGAAATAAATTTTAGAGCAATTACCAAGGAAGACACATATCTTATGCATCTCAGGGTTTCTAGTGTTTACCAGGAAGTCAATCCTGGGATATCTTGCAACAGCGTAACAGCAGCTGAATGAGAAAAAGATAGTATTTAAGTTTCTGTCCTTTCCTTAAATCAGAACTTTACAAGATTCACAAAACCAGAGGGTCATTTTCTTCTGGGATTTTCTTCACACCTGAGTGATGCACCCAGGGTTTTATGCTTATAAGTTTCAAAGAAGTGTGCGATTTTGATAACATGCCCAAGCAACTTTGGATGCCATCTTAAACAGTCTACCTAGGAACTTTGGAAAAGAAAGAGGAAGTCTGTTATGGCATTTACTAGGGTGGGGGGCAGGGGGGAGTGGTGTTTCTGCCTTTTCACTGTAAAAGAGATTAGGTTTTCTTGGGGAAGATTATGACAGAGATATTTAGATGTGAACATTAAAATCAAATTCGAAGTGGTGTACAGAGGTTCTCCCATGAAAAAAAAACTATTTATGAAGATATTTGGGTGGTGGCAGATTTTTGCTCCCTTACAATATCTCCATTCCTTATACCTTCAAACACACAGCTTACTTTTTTACATACAAAAGTTACTCTTCATTTTATTTGTATTTACCCCTTAAAAACTTTTTTTAAACATCAAATAATTTATTTAAACATAAATTTCACATCTTTGTAATTCCCGGGATTCACCCCCCCAGCCTCCCTGATCATTCCCCCTCTGTCCCACCCCTCTACCTGGAGTTGTATACTTCAATTTGGTTGTTAACTTTTTTTTTTTAACTTTTCTTCATAGCTTTTTGTTTATCTTTCCCAAGTCCCATATAATAGTGAAACCATTTGGTGTCTGTCTTTATCTTTTTGACTTGTTTCTGCTAATATGATTTCTTCTAGGTGTGTCCATGTTATCATCTAATTTGTCATTTTTAATTGATGAGTAATATTCCATTGCTGGGCAGTTGAGATCTACCTGAATACGTAAACGTAAAACTTATTTCCCTATATCTATACAGTGGGAAAAGAAAAAAAAGTGCTCTGAACCCTGGATGGAATAAAGGCAACTGGTAGAGTACTATTTATTATTTCCCCACTTACATGCCTGGTAGTTTTTGCAAGCAAAGCAAATCAGTTGGGTAAGTTTGGGTATTTAAGAAAGCTCCATTTTCATAAGGGTAGCTCTATTTTATTTTTTTTCCTAGGGCAACTTAAAAAATGGTTTTCTTTTTGTGATGGTTGTTCTTTTTTTAAAAATTTAATTTATTTTTTAAAAATTTGTATATATATGTGTATTTATATTTATATTACATTATTGCATTATTGTGTACCCTGGGGCTTTCCCACTTTGCTAACAGCTGTTAACAATCCTGAAACAATTGAAAGTGGACTTACCATTTGACCCAGCAATCCCACTACTGGGAATCTACCCAGAGGACATGAAAACACTAATTCAAAAGGACACTTGTATGCGCATATTTATTGCAGCTCTGTTTACAATTGCCAAGATTTGGAAACAAACCAAATGCCCCCAAACCGACGATTGGCTAAAAAAAAAAAATGGGGTATATATATACACGATGGAATACTACGCATCAATCAAGGAGAATAAACACATGTCATTCGCAGAAACATGGAACTAGAAGGACTCATATTAGCAGAAACAGGCCAAAAAGAAAAAGAGAAATACAGGATGGTCTCACTTATATGATGGATATAGGGAAAAACAAACAAACAAACAAATAAGAAAAAGTAAAAACAATCAATTTGACTGAACAATGGAGTGAGAGAGGAGGAGGGGGAAGAAGGTGGGGGAGGTGAAAGGCACAAAATATCAGGATGGTTAAAAAAGTCTGCTTTTTACAGCCAGCTTTTCCCTGATCATTGGAAATACTAGATTCCTCATGTGAGAATTAAGACTCCATTGTTCTCCTGAAGTTTATCACTTTTTTAGTCATTACTTCTCAGTTTGTTGTTTATCTTATTCAATCCTAGAACCCTAAATTTGTTTTTGAAAATTTTGTTCAGTTTTAAAATTTTCATGTAAAATATCTGCCAACTTCTTTATTCCTCCTTAGCTGTACATACTACTTCTTTCTGTCATTCCTTTTTTATTTCTAATATACAAAATATAATACATAATCATTTATATGTGATAGGTTGAGAGAAAATTATCTTAATTTATCTAGCTTTTGAGGTAATGTTGATTTATATTTTTTGTGTTTCAGACTATAGGATATCCCTCTTCAGTGTCATTATGCCACACCTGCCACCAAAATTCAATTTTCTGTTTCTATGTTCTCCAGATGAGAACAAGTTGGACTGCTGCTGCAGGACTGGTGCTGGGCTGCAAGTAGGCCCTGTGTCCTGTGCAGCTGTTCCTGTGCAAGCTAGTTCCCTTCCGCCTTTGTCTTAGGAGGTTGGGAGGAGCTGGGAGTCAGTCTGGATGGGACTGGGTTGGCCAGTGTGTAGGCATCCCACAAGCTTGGACCCTAACAGGGTGCTGACTGAGTCGGGGGTGAGGTGTCAAGATGCCCCTTCTGTTTCACTCTCACTCCATCTAGTCCTCAGGAGGAAAAACAAGAAAAGAATACAGTTACCAACATAAAGTGGGTGAGGGACCAGGTAAAGATTCAGCCCACACATTTAAGCAGAACCCAAGAGAAGGAACATCGAGAAATTCATTGCATATGGGGCAGAGAGATGACTGTGGTGAATCACAGAATCACAGCTACAGACACACTGGGAGTGGGTGAGCCAAAATCCCACCTCTGATATGCCATCTAAGATAACAAGGTGACCCTCCCCACTCCATGAGAGAGGTAGGCCCCAGAGTCGGGGCATTGGCTGTACAGCAAAACTCTAAACTGAGGGAGAGGAAATCATCTGCAAACACCACCACCAGTTGCCTAACCACATCGAGAAACATCTATAATGACAATGACTGGGGGCATGACCCCTTAAGTCAGAGGGTGGGACTATAAGGTGAAGAGGCAGTACAACACCACAGAGAACAAAATGGAGAAGACATTAGAAGACACTGGTAGACCTCAAAATGAGCATGGACTGGGTGCCTAACAAAAAATTAAGACTGAGAATTTGGCAGCACGGTTTGTCATGTATCAGGAACACAGTCCCTCACCCAGCAAAAGGACACTGCCACAGAAAAGGAAGAGACCAATGGACTTAACACAGATCAATAATCAACAAGGAGAAAGGACTCTGTGTGAACACACGGGGTGTCAGGGAGGAGGAAGGCATTTCAACAACCACTTGCCAATATTGTATATAAGTAAAAACAAACGAACAAAAATTTGAGCAAAATTTCAAAATAAAATAAATTTTGATTCATGGATCCAAGTAAGTAAAAATTTGTATGATGTTGATTGCTTTTTAAAATACTTTTGAAGTAGTAATACATAGATAGGCTTAGCATTCTTTTTATTTTAATTTTTAAAATTAATTAATATATATATTATATATATATTATATATACATATATGTTTCACATCTTTGTATTCCCCAGGGATCACCCACCACCATCCCTCCCTGATCACTCACATCTACCACACCCCCCAAGTTGTGTTCTTTAGTTTGGTTGTTGGCTTGTTTGTACTTTTCCTTCTGGCCTTTCCCTATATCCCATATATTAATGAAACCATTTGGTTTTTGTCTTTTTCTTTCTGACTTGTTTCTGCTAATATAATTTCTTCTAGTTACATCCATGTTATCATAAATTCATCAGGCTTTTCATTTTTAGTTGATGAGTAATATTCCACTGTGTGTACATACCACATCTTTTTCATTCATTCATCTATCTTGGGACATTTAAGTTGCTTCCATGTCCTTGTCATCATAAATAGCGCTGCAATAAACATCCGAGCACAGGTGTCCCTTTGTACCCACATTGAGGTCTCCTTTGGGTAGAGTCCCAGAAGAATGATTATTGGGTCAAATGGTAGTTCCATTTTCATTAGTTTGAAGGTCCTCCACACAGCTTTCCATAGTGGCTGGACCAGTTTATATTCCCATAAGCAGTGTAAGAGTGTTCCTTTCTCTCCTATCCATGCCAGCATCTGTTGTAACCATTTTTTTTTTAACCATTCTTACTGGTGTAAGGTGGTATCTCATTGTGGTTTTGATTTGCATTCTTTTTAAATTGTTTTTCTTCTATTTGTTTTCCCATTCAGTAGAGATTATATCTCAGGTTCATTTACCTTTTTCAAACTTTACTCTTTGAAATTCTGGGACCCAGAAAAAATGTCTCACAGGTGGTCATTGATTATCACCATTACTGGTCCTAACCTTTCAATTTAAATAACTTAGTCTAATGAAGTTTTATATGTTAAGTGTTCATATTAAAAATGTGTGAAAAAGAGTACCCTGCATTTTAAGATATTAACCTAAATAAATATACCATTTTTTGTGATATTTGGACACTTGCAATCAAATATGCATCTTGTTATTGTTGCTCTTCTGGTTAAAAATCCATGCCTGGTGTATTCAAACAAATTTAGAAAGGGAAATGTAAAGACAGGTCATTTTAACCTACTAAATAAAAATTTCTGAGAACATATTCACATATTTTGAACTTATTAGGCCTTTAGATAAAACAGGAAGTTTTATCATGTTAGAAAGTTTTATCATGTTATCCTTTTAAAAATAGACACCATCCATTATTCTAAGTCATTGTGTATATATATATGAATACTAAAATCTTTGTTCTGAGATTTTTTCATGAGATTTTTCATAAAATGTGTTTTCTCTTATAGAATCAATTTAGTTATATTAGAAATCAAATGATTTATATGTATGTTTTCATTTGTGATCAGTTGGTAAATTTGCACAGAGGAAAATACAAACTTTTATTAATTTAAAAACTATTGAATTGGGGGTTCTTATAGTTAAAATGATTTATTGAATGTTATTCAGAAAAAAATTTGTTTCCTTTTTTTTCAAAGCTAGGGTGTTCTTATGTGCTTAGTACATTGAAAGAAAATTTCAGAAATACTTCAACTTGTGCAGGTAAAATCGTTGAAAACTGTGCTTTCATATTACTGTCAATCTGAATTGTGCAAAACTGAATGTATGTGCTAGTTAAGCTTTTATTAAGTTTCATGGCTACCACAGGAAATGGTGAGTTTTTTAAAATAAGGGTATGGTGGATTTGAGTTAAGGACTATAGAGATAAGCACACATGCCATGGTAGCCAACTTCTAGTACGAAAGTTATTTTCCAGTTTGAATATATAAATACTTGTATACATACTTGTTAAAATTCTGATTATCTATTACTTTCCTGCTATAGATTTCTAATGAGTAGTTTTGAGGTCACAAGACTTTACTTGGTGTTCATCACAGAAATTTCACAAACATGATCTTTAAATTATTTTGAGATTAGTGATTTTAGGATTTGGATTTTGAGTTTTAATTAATTAAAGAATTCTCAGAGAATTCTCACAGAATAAAATGTTTTGTCACCTTTTATTAAGTTTCAGTGAGAGAACTTTATCTCTTTCAAGTGTAAGAATACTGATTTGGGTCAATTATCACTTCTTTTTTATATATTTATTCATTGAGTGCCTGCCATGTGTCAGGAAGGGTTGAGAATATAGCAATAAATACAAAAAAAAAGTTTGTACTATTTCAATTGTGCTATTTCATTGTTGCAGATGAGCAACAATAAGTAAATATGTAATGGATTTGCAGGTTTTATAAGTTAGTAAGTTTCTAAAATTAATACATAAAACAAGAAAGGGAGATAAAAGTATGTTGGGGTAGGAGGAATCATGTAAAGCAAGTGGGTCACAAAATTTCTAATTGTGAAGGTGAATTTTAAGTAATCACTAGAAAGATTAAGGGGAATAAGCCATGTCAGTATATTAAAGTAACCCAAATGAAAATAACAGAAAAAGTAAGTAAGACTGTATGCCAAGTTGTAAGTGACTTATTATAGGAATAGTAAAGAGGTTTGTGTAATTAGAATACAGTGAACAAGGGGAAGAGGTAGGAAATGGTGTCAGAGGACTAATGGGTTCAAATTATGTAAGGCCTGTAAGTCACTATAAAGAGTTTAACATTTATTTGGAGTAAAATATGATACAATTTTTGATATCATTATGATGTCATTTTTGAAATAAAAGTGAGGGGACCTACTATGCCACATTAAAAAAAATTCTCTCTCACTTTGCTTTGAAAATGCACTGAAGACATGGGACAGGACTGGGTAGAAAAAAACACGGGTTACCCCATGGTCTATCTCTTGCAATACAATAATGGCATTAAGTATTAATAACATAAATAAAAATTCACCCTGTAACTGCAATTAAAACTAGTTCATGAATGTGTAATTCAAAGTAAGAAATATTTGAGACTCTTTATACAAAATAATGTACAATTCTGTTTCCAGTCATATGTATTTTTTTCCCAGTCATATGTAACCTGAAGTTTAAAATAGCTTCACAAGTTATCCTAATCCTAAAGAAGCTAACCACTGGCATGTTGCACTATTCTACACAGAGAGAGCATACTGATAGACAGTCTTGCAAATAGGAACTAAAATTTATCTTCAAGTTTTAGGAGTTTAATCTCAACCTAAATCAGATAGACTTGAGCCATGCAGCACACTCATATCATCATGAGATTAATAACATTTTAGTATCATCAATTCATAGGATTATGTATTTAACCCTCTGGGCCTACAAAGATGAAGTCAACCTTAGAACCACTGCTGCCTAGAAATGACTTCATTGAGCTATAGTGCAGCTGGATTAATTCCAATATTGTAATGTGCACATAGTTGAACATTGACTACACTGAGATATGTGTTACTGATCAAATTCTTATGAAGTAATGTCCCTTGAGTTTAGTGCTTGGCCTGTGGGATAATCTTAGATTTATCTAGAGGGCAGCCTTGCATTTTGCTACCACCAAATTAATTGGCTTTTATCAGTTACACATGGATAGCTAAAATTTGGAAGAATTAAACAAGATCCATATGTTTTGTGGCACTCTGTTGAAAAATTGAATGCATGAGGTAACATTTAGGATTTTTTTGGCACAGGGGACAGAATGATAACAAATGATAAAACACTCTATGTAAAGACCTAGGAAGACAGAAAGTTATAATGTGGCTGTAATTTTAATCATGGTTGTTCCTGATTTGCAGTAGAGTCACACCTTTGCCACTCAGATTCCAAATTCTCAAAAAGAGTTATATACAGTGCATGTTTAAAATTCCATAAGACTGGATAAATTCAAGGAGTAAATAAAGTAAAAATTTAGTATCATGATAAATAATAAATATTATAATTTTGATTTATGACATATTTTAGCTACTTAGAATTGCAGCTTTGCAATGTTAAGCCTAAATAAAAGCATATACATATCTGTTTACCATGGAGTCTTATTTTTCAAATGTTTCCTTTGTATTATCCATAAGCAACAACATTCCCAGGTACTGAAATGTCATATAAGAAAATGAATAATCACACTTAGGTGTTTGACTATTAAAATTCTTGGTCATACTACCTTAGAAATTAAAAAGAAAACAGTATTTAGTTTATTTGCCAGTGTGGAAAATTGAAAATTATGGATCCAAAATTGAAAATTATGGATTACTGTACATTGCGAAATGATATAGCAATGTATGGTATTATACAAAATTATATCCTTGACATTGACTATTAGCTGTAATAATGCCTTCATTTGCCAAGTATCCATTCTGCATATGGAATGCATGTGATTATATGTACAGAATTATACACAGTCTAACTTCATTACTAAATTCCACAGATTTATTACTTTGTATTCATAATATAAAAATATCATAGTTTTTTTTAGTTTGTTTCAATGATAGTAAGTCTCTTCATCCTATCATTGAGAAAGCTGAAATTTAGAGGATAACTAATTTCTCCAAGGTTAAATAACTGGTAAATGGTAACATCAGTATACAAAACAGACCGTTTTACTTAGCCACTATGCTAGAAAAGTTATTTGTACATTTATGCACATTTGTGTACATTTTGCCAGCATCTTTAATATAAAAATTATTCTCACTAATGTATTCTTTCATCTTCAATCATAGCAAATCTTGTTTTATATTTGAAAGAGGCAGATACAACAAAAGATGAAATTAACTTGAAGAATGATTTGATTATGCAAAAATTATTTGCAAATATCTGAATTTTGGTAGTTAACTAATTTCTATGTGCTGTAGTTTCTGTCTACTTAATGATAATATTAATGCTTAAATAGTCCACATTTTTGTTGTGTAATGTAACTTAATGCCACTGTAATTGCTGTACCAATTTCTCAGCTTGACTATTTTTCAGTGAATTTTTCAGAAGTTACTTGGAATTGTGATTAAATATTTGGTAAAAACAGGTTATATGCAATACATTGTTCTGTTTATAGTGTACACTATAATGGAAAAGGGGTGGAAGTGAAACTATTTTTTAAATATCTATATAATAGTTTTATTTTTGATTTATTTTTTTTAATTGGTTGCATATATATATATGCATATATCTTTTAAATTGTTGTATACCCCAAGGTTCTCCCACCACCCTGTCACTCATGAATCATCGTCTTAATCTCTTGTGTACCTCCCTCACCTACTTTGACCTTCCCTCCCCCTCCCTCACTTTATGGTCTGCTGTCAGTTTGTTAGTTTTAATTATTTCTTGTCCTTTTGTTTGTTAGTTTTCCCTATATTCCCCATATAGGTGAGCTCATCCAGTATTTCTCTTTTTCTTTCTGACTTATTTCTGTTAGGTCTGTCCATGTTATTGTAAATGCAACAAATTTGTCTTTTTGATTGCTGAATAATATTCCATTGTGTACATATACCACAACTTTCTGATCCTTTCACCTGTCTTAGGGCATTTGGGTTGTTTCCATATTCTGACTAATATGAATAGTGCTGAAATAAACATACAAGAACAGGTGACCTTTTGAATAAATATTTTGGTGTCCTTTGGGTAGATTCCCAGAAGTGGAATTATAGATTGAATGGTAGTTTCATTTTCAGTAGTTTGAGGGTCTTCAACACAGCTTTCTATGGGAGCTGAACCAGTTTGCAGTCACACAAACAGTGTAAAAGTGTGTCTTTCTCTCCACATCCATATCAACACTGTGTTGCTGCCTGTTTTTTGATACAGGTCATTATTATTGTGCAAGGTGGTATCTCATTGTGGTTTTGAAATCCATTTCCCTGAATATTAGTGATGTTGAGGGTTTTTTCATATGCTTGTAGGACATTTGTATTTCTTTTTTTTTGATAAATATCTTTTAAGATCTTCTGCACATTTTTTTAAATGGGCTTTTTCCTTTGTTTTTGTTAAATTGTGTGAGTCTTTGTGGATCTTTGATATCAGACGCTTTTTAGTTGTATAAAGAGAAAAATGTTTTTCTGATTTAGTTGGGTATCTTTTTGTTTTGGTTACTGTCTCTTTTGCTCTATGAAGCCTTTTAGTTTGATTTAGTCCCAGATGTTTATGTTTTCTTTCATTTTTTAAGCATGTATAGATGTGTCCTTAAAGAGGTTTCTGATGTGTTAAGTCTTAGAGTTTTTGCCCCTATTTTCCTCTATATATTTTATGATTTCAGTTCTTACATCTAAGACTTTTATCCATTTTGAGTTGGTTTTTGTGTGCATGATGTGAAGGAGTAGTCTAGATTTTTTTTTGTTGCATATAGAATTCCAATTTTCCCAGCACCATTTATTGAAGAGCCTATCCTTGTTCCAATGTATATTCTTTGCTCCTTTGTCATAGATTAGCTGATCATATATGTGGGACTTTATTTCTGACCTTTCAATTCTGTTCCATTGGTCTTTGTGTCTGTTTTTGTGTCAGTACCATGCTGTCTGAATTATTATGGATTTGTAGTGCAATTTAAAGTCTTGGAGTGTAATACCTCCATTTTCTCTCTCCTTAGTCAAGGTAGCTTTGACTATTTGAGGTTATTTATAGTTCCAAGTGAATTTTAGTAATATTTGGTCTATTTCTATGAAAAAGTACATTGAGGTTTTTATTGGAATTGTGTTGAATCTGTAGATTGCTTTTGGTAGAATGGCCATTTTGACAATATTAATTCCTCCAATTCATGAATAGGGGATGTCTTTCCATTTCTGTGTCTTCTACTTCTTTTAACAATGTTTTATAATTTTCTTTGTATCGGTCTTTCACATCTATTGTTAAGATCATTCCCAAGTATTTTATTTTCATTGGCACAGTTGTGAATAGAATAGTTTTCTTATCTTTTCTTCTTTGGATCAATTTTTTGCCTCTAAGAATACTACTGATGTTGTGTGTTGATTTTGTAGCCTGTTACAATACTGAACTGGCTTATTATTTTCATTAGATTTTCTGTAGAATTCTTAGAATTCTCTCTATATATTATCATATCATCTGCAAACAGTGATAGCTTTACTTCTTCTTTTCCTATTTTGGATAATGTGTATGCACTTTTCTTACCTAATTGCTTTGGCTAGGACTTCTAGACCTATACTGAAAAGCAGTGATGAGAGTGGAAAATCTTGTCTTGTCAGAGAGGAGGCTTTCAGTTTTTCTCCATTTAGGATGATATTAGATGTTGGCTTGTCATATATTGCTTTTATTATGTTGAGGTACATTCCTTCTATCCCCAGAATTTTGAGGACCTTGATCATAAATGAATGTTGCACTTTGCTGAATGCTTTCTTCACATCTCTTGATATAATCATGTGGTTTTTCTTTTTCTTTTTGTTGATATGTTGGATTGCATTGATAGATTTTTTTGGTGTTGAACCATCCTTGTTTCTCAGGGATAAATCCCACTTGGTCATAGTGTGTTATCTTTTTGATACATTGTTGAATTTTATTTTCTAGGATTTTATTGACAACATTTATATCTGTATCCATTAAGGAGATTGCCCTTGGTTTTCATTCTTTGTCATCATATCTTTTTTTTTTTTGGTTTTGGTATTAGTGGGATGTTTGCTTCATAGAATATATTTGGTAGTGTTCTTGATTTCTCTATTTTTGAAAATTAAAAAAAAAAGTTAAGATAGGCAACCCGTTCACCTCTGAATGTCTGGTAGACCTCATATGTAAATCCTTCTGGTTAGGACTTTTGTTTTAAAGATTTAGATTATTGTTTCAATTTTACTGCTTGAGACTGATTTATTTCAGCTTTATTTGTCTTATTAATCCAGTTTTGGATGGATGTAAACTCCTAAAATTTTGTCCATCTCATCTAGGAGTTGAACTTTGCATATAGATGTTCGTAGTAACCTCTAATTATCCTCTGGATTTCTGCTTTGTCTGTTGTAATTTCTCCTCTTTTATTTATGATTCTATGTATTTGCATTTTCTCCCTTCTCTTCTTTGTGAGCTTGGCTCAAGGCTTATCAATTTTGGTTATCTTTTCAAAGAACCAGCTTTTTGTTACATTAATCTTTTTGATTCTTTTTTATTTCTATTTCATTTATTTCTGCTTCACTTTTCATTATCTCTGTACTTCTACTGCTTTTGGATTTTTCTGTTGTTCTTTATCTAGTTCTCTCAGATATGAGATTAGGTTGTTTCTTTGGGGTCTTCTTATGTCTTATTGTGGGACTGTATTGCTATATATTTCCCTTTTACTGCTGCTTTTGCAGCATCCCATATGTTCTGGAAGAATAGCTCTTTGGTTTTCATCTCTAACTATTTTTTTTATTTCCTCTTTTATTCCCTTGTTAATTTAGTGGTTCTCCATTAATGAGAGTTCAATCCCCATGAGATGTGAAGTTTCCTTTCCTTCTTTTCATGATTAATTTCTAGTTTGATGCCTTTATGGTCATAGAAGACCACTGGCATGACTTCAATCCTTGTAAATTTGGTTGATGCTGGTCATGTGACACATATGGGTCCTTCAACCATGTGCATCCACAAAATGGCAGCTGTCCCACCTTCAAGCCATGATGGCATCATCAACTCTCCTCCAAAGGTACAGCTATTCACTTCAAACCAAATGAATAAACCAAGATAGCACCATCATTCCTCCCCCCAAAAGCGCAGTGCCATTCTTCTTTTGACCTGAACCACCAAGATTGACTCGAAACAACAGCAACAAAAACTTCAGATATCTCACACTGAGAACAACAGCACTACAAGTTCTCAAGTCTCCAAACAATTCCCAAGCTTCACAGTTTCAAAGTTAAATCAAGTTTTCAAGTACCATGTTTTCAAGTCAGCTTAGGCAGATCATAAGTTTCTCCAGTATGCTTCCCTGGGCTCCTCACTGGCTCAACCTGGGGATGGAAGCCCACAGCATGGCTCCTGTCCTGCCTTGCTGCTGCACATGGAAGTGGCATCTCTGAGGCCTCCAACCTCCTTGCTGCCCCCTTGATGTCTCTCCTTTCCAGTTTTTCCTTTCTCAAATCCCCTCTCTCTGTTCCTCTTTCAAGAAAACTTAGCTTCCTTTCTCCAAGTCTGCACCCATCAAGGCACAATGGCTGCTATCTTAAAGCAATATTACCATGCTGGGGCCATGGCCTTCCAATTTTACCACAGTACCCCTATCAATACCAGGTAACTTCAGCAGGGAATTCTACCACATGTTTAAAAAAAGATATAACAAATATGAAACTCTTCAACAAATCAGAGAAGAGAATTCTTCCTTAATCATTTTAAGAAACCAGTAATTACTTGCTACCAAAGACAGAAAAGAATGTTCTGTTTCTCAAATACAAATGTTTTTCAGTGAAAAAATTCAATGAATATGTTATATCACCTCAAGTAAATGAATAACAAAAATAATATAATCATCTCAATAGAAAAAGGATTTGACATTCAAAAACCATTTGTGAAAAGTCTCAGCAAAATGGGTACAAGAGTCATCTAACCCAATATGATAAAAGCTGTGTAGGAAAAATGCATCATATCTAAAATGGACTATGGGTATTGTGATTAAAAGTGTGTTATGGTAATGATAACAGAAAGGACACATCATATACCTCTAAATCACAAACAGCATTGGTAAACATGTTAACTCAATAAAAAAATAGAGCAAAATTGAAAACTGAAAAAACAGTTTTTCTCTAAAATCAGGAAAAAGAAAAAGATTCCACCTCATCACTATTTTTCAGTGCAATATTGAAAATATTAGTTACAGCAATAATGGGAAAAAATAAATATATGACATTCAAGTTGGAAAGAAGAAGGAAAACTGTTACTATTGTTGGATGATATTATATAAAAAATAATAAAAACACCACTGTAAAAATATTAGAAATGATATAGCAAATACAGCAAAGCTACAAGCCACAAAGCAAATAATTTATATAAATTATTGAGCATTTTCATATGCAAAGAAATACCAACAGACAAGTAATTTAAGAATTTAATCCCATTTGTAACACACTGCAATTAATAGAATACCTAGGAATGAATTTAACCAATGAGATGAAAAAACAATACACTGAAAACTTTACAATATTGATGAATGGCATTGAAAAAGACACATACAAAAAATAGAAAGCTATTCCTTGCTCATGGATTGGAAGTTTCATGTTAAAATGGTTACTGCATCTAAGTAATCATACAGATTAATATAATGTGTTTCAAAATTTCAATGGAATGCTTCACAGATATAAAACAAAAAAGTCCTAAATTTGTATGAAACTATAAAAGGCTCCCAATAATCAAAGTACTCCTGATAAAACATAACAAAATGGAGTTATGATGCTCCCTGATTTCAAATTAATCTACATGGCTAAAGTAATCAAAACAGTTTGGTATTAGAAGAAAAAACTTAAAATGTCAATGGAAAAAATTGAGAGCTGAGAAATAAATCCACATATATATGTACAACTAATTTTCTACAAAGAAGTCAAAAACATACATGAGAAAAGGGAATGTCTCTTCAATAAATAGGATTGTGAACACTGAATAGCCAAATACAGCTGAGCAAAACCAGATAACTTTCTTACACTATGCATGACAATAATTCAAAATGGATTACACTAAATTACACAAAATGGATTACACTTTAAATCATAAAATACATGGAAGGTATTAAAGAAGGCGATCTCTTTGAAATTGACTTTGGTGATATCTTTGTATATTTGACTCAAATAGGAAAAGATATAAAAACAAAAACAGTTTCAGCAGCCACGCTTGTCCATATTACCGGTGTGTAGTCCATGCCTACAGACCCCGGGGATTGGTTGTCTGAAGCTTAAAACTCCAGAAGAAAGTTCAAATGCATAATGTAAGCATATTGGTTCTGCAACTGCCAGGTGAGTTTGAGCCAATGTCCCTAGACACAGCTCCATCAATGGAAACTGCAAGCAGCAGAACCCAGCTCACTTCCTCAGCTTGAATAGATGAGCTCTCAGAGCAGCATAAATCCATGGCATTTTCCAGTAGCATGCACCCACAATCACCACTGTCCCAACTCCTACACTGTGAATGAGGCTCTCTGGGTTTCCATTCCTCAACTATTCTTGTACATTAGTCATTCAAACTGTTACTGAGGTATTGGGAAAAACATCCAACACCCTGGTCTAACACCACAGCTCAGCCTTGAAACCTTAATTTCTAATTCTAACATAAGACCAAAACAGGGAGTGATAGGTGTTTAGCCTAATACTTAGAGTGGACACAAAGAGACTCAAATGAAATGAGGAGACATAGGAATTTATCAAAAATATAGAATAAGACAAAATCCTGGGCAAAAATTCTTAATGCAAAAGATATAAACAACCCTATGAAGAATTAAAAGTGATAGTCATTAAAATGATGACTGAAATTGCTAGAACAATAGATAAACAAAATTAAAACTACAAAGAGACAGAAAATAATGCATGGAACTGTTAGAATAACATCAAGGGGCATCATGTTCACATTAAAGGAGTCCTAGAAGGAAGAGAGAAAAAGGGCTAACATCCTATTTGTAGACAATGACTGAGAAAATCCTTAAGCTAGAGAAAAATGCTGTGTGCCATTTGCAAACCAGAGAAATCTTTGCAAACAAGAGAAGGAAAACCTCTCTTGTTAATCCTGCCTCCAGCAAACTATGGGGCTGAATTGTTGCATTGACCTTCTGAGATTGCAATGGCACAGCTGATGTCCCTAGTCAGAGATAATGATCACCTGCCTATACTCCCCATTCCTCAATTACTCTTAGGCTTTAAAATGTTAATTGACTCTCTGGTTTGTGTTTCTCTTCTTTGAATTCCATAGTGTGGCTTCCTTCTGAGACCTCCAGCCTCCCTGCTGCTCCTCTGCTCTCTCTTTCTCTCTCTCCTCACTGTGCCTTTCTCTCTCTCTTTCTGTCCTAAATCACCTCTCTTCTCCTCTCGTGAGAAGACTTAACTTCCTGTTTCCAAGTCTCTGTCCACCAGGACACAATGGCTGCTATCTTAATGCAACAATACAATGCTGGGGCCACAGCCCCCCAATTTCACCACAGCACTTGTATCAATTTCATTGAATATTGTTGCATCTGTACTCATTATAGAGGTTGGTCTGCAGAGGTGTTTAAAAATGTTTTAAACAAAATTGAAATAAAGAAACTCACTCTAGGATATATTATAAAAATGACAAAAATTAAAATGAGTAATCTTAAAAGTAGTTAGGGAGAAACAACATTATACATACATGGAAAACACCAAGTTTTCTGATAAGACTTTCAAAAAATTAATCCAAAACTATTGAACATTCTCCAGTGTTAACCAAATATTTGGTCAAAAAACAAGTATCAATAAATTCATGAAAATTAAAACGATGAGCTCAACCAACTTGGCACATGGGGTCTGCACCTGCCCTGATCAGCAGGCAGGCGCCCACAGCTGCTGGCAAACCTAGGCCAGCAACTGTACCCACTTAGCAACCATACAGCACCCACTAGGCCCCTCTGCCATCGACCTGGTGGGTAAGGGGGACACAGGGGCTGGCCGGGACCCCCGGACCTGACTGGCATGTGGGCAAGACTAGATCCATCCTTGATCCAGGAATAGCGGGGGAAAGGGGTGGAGGGAGGATAACACCCTTGCTACTTCACCCTCACTCCACTTAGCTCACAGGAGGACTAATAGCATAAAGGTGCACACAGCGACATAGATGAGGGGCCAGAAAAGAGCCAGCGCAAACACATGTGTGGGACTCAGAACAAGGATCATTCAGAAAGATAGTAGATGCTGGAATGGAGAAACAACTGTGGTAAAGACATATCGGAAGCTGATGAATCAAAACCCCATGTGGAACTTGCCACCCAAGGAAACATGGCTCCCTCCCCAAGCCTTGGGAGAGGAGGCCTGCAAAGTCAGGGCACTGGCTCCACAGCAAATCTGCAAACGGACAGAGAGGAGATGACCTGCAAGGTCCATCAGTGGATGCCTGTCCTCATCGAGAAACCTCCTCACTGACAATGGCTGGGGGAAAGGATCCCCAAAGCCAGAGGTCAGAGAAATGAGGTGCAGAGATAGTGGAATGGCAAGGAGATCATACTGGAGCCAGCAACTAGAAGACACTGATAGACCCCAAATGAACATGGACTGGCTGCCCAATACAAAGCTAAGGACTACATACCATCAAGCCCAATGTTTCATGGGCCTGGAACACAGTCCCTCATCTGAAAAATGGACACAGCCACAGAAAAAGAGACCAAAGGACCAATGAACCCAACATAAACCAAAAAAGAACAATGAGAGTGGAGACTGAGTGAACACAAGGGGGTGGGAGGTGGAGGAGGGAAGGCATGCCAGTAACCATTTACCCTATTTACTTATGTAAGCATTTATAAGAATTTAGAAATAAAATTTAAAAATTAAAAAAAAATTAAAACGATGCTAAGCAACTTCTCTTACCATGTTGATAAAAAACTAACAGTAAACCATAAAAGAAAACATGGGATGCCTAAAGTATGAGGAGATTGAGCAACACACTACTGAATGACTACTGAGTTAATGTGGAAATCAAGGAAGAAATAAAAACGTACCTTGAGACAAATTACACAAGCTTCCTAAACTTACGATACACAGTAAAAGCAGTACAAAAAGGGAAGCATATGGTAATATAGAACCACAACAAGAAAAAAGTCAAATACAAAATCTTATCACTCACTTCAAGGAATAGAAAAAGATCAAACAAAATTGAAATTCAATAGAAGATAGAAATGATAAAAATTAGATAAAAATAATGAAATAGAAATTAAATAGATTTTAAAATGCTAATAAGAGCAAATGATAGTGCTTTGACTAAAACCTCAAGGAAATACATAAAACTATACCTTGGTTCACTAACAAAATAGGGGAGAAAATTGAAATAAGGATTAGAAGTGCAGAGGACATTTTATGATACTGAAAATTTCAGTTTTGTAAGAGATTAAAATGAACATTTATATGCTAATAAGTCAGTAACATAGATGAGTCAGAAAAATTCTTGTAATTATACAAATATTGGAGACAAACATGGAAGAACTAGAAAACCTCAAACATAGCAATCACAAGCAAAGAAATTAAAACAGTAACAAAACTCTCTAAAAAAACCCCAAAATTATCCAAAATAAATGTCATGTGCAACAACATAAACAAAATAAGCCAGAAGGAGAATGATAAAAATTGGATGGTTTCATTTGTATGTGGAATATAGAAAAACTAAACAAGGGTCAGACAATGTCAAACAGTAAGACTGACCCTTGAAAGTTTACCATAGATCTGAGAAATCCAGGGAGAGGGAGAATGAAAGGTGTGAAAGTATATGGAAGGGGAAGGAACACTGGGGGCAAGTAAAATAGACTAAGATGGAAAACTTTGGGTGTTTTGGTGGTGGGATGGAAGAAATGTTAGATCATTTAACAAAAAGATAAAAGAAAAAAAAAGGTGTCAGAGGAAAAATAAAAGTCCAGAACAAGATGGCATCATACATGAGATCAACAAACCTTCAAAGATGAGTTGACACATATCTTCTTCAAAATCTAGCAAAAGACTAAGAAAGAAGGAACACTTCTTAACACAATTTATGAGGCCAACAACACTAACACCAAAACCAAAGGCAAAAGACAAAAACGCCTCTGCAGACCAACCTCTATAATGAGTACAAATGCAATAATATTCAATGAAATTGATACAAGTGCTGTGGTGAAATTGGGGGGCTGTGGCCCCAGCATTGTATTGTTGCATTAAGATAGCAACCACTGTGTCCTGGTGAACAGACACTTGGAAACAGGAAGTTAAGTCTTCTCACGAGAGGAGAAGAGAGGTGATTTAGGACAGAAAGAGAGAGAGAAAGGCACAGTGAGGAGAGAGAGAAAGAGAGAGCAGAGGAGCAGCAGGGAGGCTGGAGGTCTCAGAAGGAAGCCACACTATGGACTTCAATCCGCAGTCCTGGGTCAGTGAGCCTGCGGAAGCATGTTGGAAAAATTTGTGACCTGTGTAAGCTGAAGTGGAAACATGGTACTTAAAACCTTTTTTTAGCTTTGAAACTGTGAAGTTTTGGAATTGTCTGGAGACCTGAGAAGAACTTGGAGTGTTGCTGTTCTCATCATAAGATGTCTGAAGTGGTTGCTGCTGTTGTATTGAGTGAGTCTTGTTGGTTTGGGGCCACTTTAGACTTGAAGTTTAAAAAATGTTGGAGCTGTGTCTTCTGGAGGAGAATCAACAATGCCATCCTAGTTTCTTTGGTGATTTTGAAACTCCCAGATTTGAAACTCCCAGCTTTGACAATGCCATCTTGGTTTCTTTGACTTAAAGTGAATAGCCTTTGAAAGAAGGAACAACGGCACCATCTTGGCTTGTTCATCTAGCCTGAAGGTGGGGCAACTCCCAGTTTGTGAATGCACATGGCTGAAGGAGCCATGTGCAGTTTTCAGACTAGAGATTGAACTGGTTGGTAAGATAATCAAAGGGAACCATTGTACATTCAGTGACTTTTGTCTATTTTGCCTTTTAATAAGTAAACCTGTTTTTGCCTCCTTTTAAGATAGTGTGGTCTTGTGTGGGTATAACGGCTGTTATAATTCTTTACAATCTAGAAAAAAACTCATATGTCATAAATCTGAATGCAAGTAAAGTGTTTAAAAAGTGTATTTGAAGTGGATCTTTTGAATGTATTTAAAAATGTAATGTCAAAATAAGACAGTTATCTTTGAAAATGGTATAAAAATAGAAAAGGAAAATAAAATGCTAAAGGTGTGAAATAACTTCCTAAAAAATGTATCTTAGGGAAAAAATATTGAATTGATAGGGGGTACTGTGGTGAAAGTGGGGGGGGGGGGGTGTCATGGCTCCAGCATGGTGATGCTACATTAGGATGGCTGTCATTTTTCCCTGGTGTGTGTAGAATTGGAGAAGGGAAACCAAGCCTTCTTGCAAGAGGAACAGAGAGAGGGGATTTAAGGAGTGTGGCTGGAGAGGAAGGGAGTAAGAGAAAGCTGGAAAAGAGAGAAGCCGCAAAGAGGCTGGCGGCCTCAGAGATGCCACTGCCATGTGCAGCAACAGGGCAGGGAAGGAAATCACGCTGTGATTTCCATCCCCATCCTGGACTGGTAAGGAGCCTGGGAAAGCATGTTGCAGAAACTTGTGACCTGTGTAAGCTGACTCGGAAACATGGTACTTGAAAACTTGTTTTAACTTTGAAACTGCCAAGCTTGGAGTTGTCTGGAAACCTGAAGAGAACTTGGAGTGTTCCTGCTTTCATCTTGAGATGTCTGAAGTAATTGCTACTGCTGTTCTGAATGAGTCTTGGTTGTTTGGGCTGAAAGAAGGCTGAAGCTGTGCCTTTTGGAGGAGGATTGATGACATCATCTTAGTTTCTTCATTTGGCTTGAAGTGAATAGCTGTGCCTTTGGAGGAGGATCGATGGTGCCATCTTGGTTTCCTCATCTGACTTGAAGGAGGAACAGCTGCCATTTTGTGGACTTATGTGACTTAAGAACCATGTATAGCTTTTTGTTTGGGACTAGACACTGGACTATGTGGTAAGATTACCAAAGGAGTCCTTTGAAGGGGTCCTTAAGTGACTTTCATTTTGTCTTTTTGATGAGCAAATATGCTTTTTTCCCTCTTAAGGTTATTGTCATCTTGTTACTGCTTGTGCAGTCTGGGACGAACCTGATGAGTGGCTGGACTTAAAGGGCCAGCTGTTCCTGCTTATAAATTTAGTTAAGAACCCTGTTTTGCTTGTTTTCATTGCTGGATTTCAGTTTGTGACTCTGGTGGGATGATCCACTTGTGGTGAATCAGCCCAAGGATTCTTTTTTCCTTGCTTGTGTTGATTACCTTAAAGCATAAAAGCAGTTTGCAAGACCTTTGGTAAAAGTGCTTTAGTAAAAAAATAGTCATGGTTTGAAAAGTGTCATGTTTTATAGTGTTCCTATTGCTATGGGTTGTATGTATTTGTGCTGAAAAGCCCTGTTTGCATTTTGCATCTTTGTTGTACTTGACACCCACTTTACCAAAAATAAATAAATAAATAAATAAATAAACCACAACCTTAATAATGAGAGGTTGAATGATATCCCTCTGACATTAAGAATAAGGCAAGGATATCCATTTTCACTATTCTTATTTGACATAACACGGGATGTTCCATCTACTGTAATAAGGCAAGTGAAATAAATAAAATACAAATTAAAAAAGAAAAAAATTAAAAAAAGTGACTGTCTCGACAGAAAGTCCCAGGGAATATATAAAACATTTCTACCTCTAATAAATGAATTTTAGAAGGCCATGGGATAAAAGATCAACACACAAATCAAACACATTTCTTTTTTTAAATTTTTATTTTGTAATTTTCATACAATATTGGTCACATTTGTATGGTTGTTATTTCCCTTAGATTTGGCCCTCCCCTCCATATTGTATCCCTTATTCCCCACTCTATCCCCCCCTTTCCCACTTCCCCCCTCCAGTCACTCCAATTCTTCTTGCTGCAAGTCACTGCTCCATGTTGGGCCCATTGATCTTTTCTTTTTCCGGAACTCTGTCCTTTTTTCCTGAGTGTGGATTTGTACTCCCTGGTAGCAACAGATGAAACTGCTTGGAGCTCCAGGAGTAACTGACACAGATAGTCAGTCTGAGCACATCAGGAATTGTAAGGCAAACACATGGTGTGCTTCTCCAGGATCCTTTCTGATGTCTGTCACGAGGTGCTGTTTGTGTTCTATATCTTGGTTTGGGAGCCCAACTACCAGTCGCAGGTGAAGGCGTTCCCTGCTGGGGACAGACTTTCCCAGGTTGTTGGTCCAGTTTCTCTTCTTTCTCCTATTAGCAGTTCGTCTATGTCTACGGGGCCATAGCCATGTCATTGTGGTTCTCTTCCCCTCATTGATTGGTAAAGAAGGGAGCCTCATTCATGTTGCACATAACTGTGCACCAGGGTTTTGGTTTCCCACCCCTGCGGATGATGCAGGTAGAAATCTGTGACAGGTTGTCTTGATTGTTAGTCTCACCTTCTTGTTTCAGTAGTTCTTGACATGCTGCTTGTCTTACATAGGAGGTATCCATGGCTGTTATCACTTCCTTTTCTCTCCATTATATTTGCAGCTGGAGAGACTGGATTTTTCATTCCCAGTGCAGGTCTGATTGAGATTGGAGTAAACCAGAGTGGGGACCCCACCCTGGGAGGTGCTCAGCCCCCACCCCCTGCCCATGTGAGGCAGAGGCAGGCTTCCCTAGACTGAGATCTTTGGACTTGAGAAACCCTTAGATCCCTGTGACATAGGACTCACCCTTTCCCACTTAGGCCGCTGTCAGGGGTATGCCAGAGCTCTTCTCCAAGGGCCTGAGCAGTTCAAACAGATGTTTTGTTTGTTTTGTTACCTGATTTCAGTCATGATTTGTTGTCTAGGCTTTTGATCATTGCTTTAATTTCATGATTACTGATCAATATTTTCTATTACTACTTGATTAAGTTTCAGGAGGTTGTATGATTCCAATAATTAACCATGTCTTTTAGGCTGTCCAATTTGTTGTTGACATACATGTCTTATTATATTTATGTCTTGTAGATTGTCTTATCATCCTTGTGTGGTATCTGTTTAACTTTTATTTCTCATTTTATTTTTAAGTCTTCTCTTCACTAAGTATTCATTTTGTTTAAACTTTCAAAGTTTTGGAAAGTTGTGTCCTCATTATCATTTGTCCCAAGTATTTTTTAAATTATTCTTTAATGTCTTCATTGTGTTGTTCAGTCTCCATGTATTAAAGGATTTCTCTGCTTTCTTTTGATAGCTGATTTCTAGCTTGATACCTTAATGAACTGAGAAGATGCTAGGTATGATTTCAATCTTCATGAGTTTGTCTCCAGGTATGAGATAGAAATAAAGACCTCTTGAGTCCCCCCAAAATCGAGCTTGCAGGCACGAAACCACCTCTTTAAGAACCACTGAATGGTTCTCATCCATCAACACTGAAAAAAGTTACATATACAAAGAACTCAACAATGAAATGGATTGAACCATAAACATTAAGAACAAATTATCTGCAGATTTATTTATTTATTTGTTTATTTATTTATTTATTTATTTATTTATTTATTTATTTATTTATAATTTAATTTGATTTTATTTTTGGATTTTCTACAATACATGATTGCATATTTGCTGATCCCCATGGTAATACCCCACCACACCACATGTCCCCTGGTCACTTTGCCTCCTTTCTTTTTATTGTTTGTCCATGTTTAGTCCTTTAGGCTTTTTTTTTTTCTGGATCTATTTCCTCATCCTTGGTGAGGGTGTGATTTCTTGGGACTTGATATAGCATGCTGTTTATCTTTCCTGTACTGCTTTTGCCTTTGTAGGCAGATTCGAGCACCTTTGGCTTATGTGATTGCTTCTTCCTTCTTGGTGGATCCCATCTCCCTTGTTTTCTGCAACATTTTGTTGCTCCTTCACTTTATGTTTCAGGTCTTTGGCTTTGGGGCATGGTTCCCAGCCATATGTTTTGGTAGAGCAGTTCCTCCATGGGGACAGCCATCAGCTGATGGTAGGTCTCCTGGTCTCCTCCTTTGGGGCTTTGCTGTATGGCCACTGCCGTACGGCAGGCCACCTCTCTCTGTGCAAAGGGGGGTGTGCAGGGCCCTTATTGACTGCGTCTCTGTGCCAGGTTTTTGTTTACAGCTCCTCAGTGACATTTGTAGGCATAGTTATTTTGTTTTGTTTTAAATTTTTATTTTTGTATATTTTACAATATATGATTGTATAACTTCTAATCCCCATGGGAATACCCCCCCACACACACACCACATCTCCCCTGGTCTCTTTGCCTCCTTTCTTTTTGCTGTTTGTCCTTGTTTAGTCCTTTAGTCTTTTCTTTTTTTTTTTTT
>PVHY01013883.1:0-40050 GCA_004024945.1 Uropsilus gracilis
CAATTCCCCCCCACCCCCATACCACTCTGGTCTATCCTGCACTTACACTCCCAGGTCCCAAATTCACTAGAAACCCACAGACTTAGACAATTTTTTGCAATCTATTGTGGCTATTATACCTCTTAAAACACATTTGAAAAAAACAAACTCAAAAATGCAATGTCATAACCCTTTCCTACCCAAACTGAAATTGTACAACTTTCACTTGAACTTCACGTTCCTGCATTCCTAAAAGAAGCACCTTCTGAAAGATCAGGCCAGCAAGACCACCAGCAGACAGGGTAAAAGAGCATCTCTGAGAGACCTTCAAGGCTATGCTGTCTGGAAGACACACCCCCTGCTGAAGTTTCCTCCATAGTCCAGCAAGTATAGTCTTCCTCCCCAGTTTAAGAAGTCTTTGGCAGTCTTAGCTCCCTGCCCAGCACCACTAGCAAAAAAAATATGCAGATCTTTAAAGGAGGCTTATAGGTTCCAAAACAAGGGGGGGGGGGAGGGGGGCGCTCCTGTGAGACTATGTCTCTAGCTAAAACCTTTAAAATTCATTCTTGTATTATTGTCTTTTATTTACATGTATATGCTCTTCCGGACTACCCCTTGTCATGAAACCTGCTCTGGTGAGCTGTTTCACTCACAGGATTTTGGTTCAGTGGTAGTCTTTAAGTCTATAAAGATGTGATTCGCCCCCCCCACTCTTTTTTCAAACTTTTATTTATTGGCCTATGACACTCTACAAAAGTAAGTCATCACACTACACCTACCAACAAAGCTTCAATAATCCTCAAGTAAATCATATTTCAGATGCAGCCATCTTTTCACACAGATTCATATTCTTTATTTGCAAAGGCGAGGATTTAACACCGTTTGAACAGTTGTTTCTACTTATTTCATATTAAATTCAATTTCTCTTATAGACTAGAAACAAGAAAAGTCTACTTGTGAGTGACTGTTAAGTGTCTCTATTTTAAATGATACCATATACCTTTTAGATTATCAATATTTGATTATTCATCACAAGATCTCATTGTAAGGTGCAGAGTTTGATTATAACAGACTTTGGTCTCTTCTTCATGTTACTTGGTTTCACTTCCACATTTACCTTTTCTTGCCAGCTTTCTGTTTTATTAAAAAATAACAAGATAATTGTAAAACTGCACAAACTTATTCTTCCAACTCATATAAGGACATTCATACTTACAAAATTCACAAGCAATAAAACTATATATATATATTTAAAAACAGCTAATTGTTTCAGGTACTATGATGATGGAATCTTTTTTTTTTTCCATGACAATATATTTTTCATTTTCCATACCTGCTATCTGACATGGTAGCTACTTAAAATATATTAATCAGTCATAATTCAATTTACTTAAATATTCAGCTAATTTATTTGTTTATACAGATTAGAATTGAAAATTTGTTAAATGTTCTATGCAATCAAATTAGTACTTTTAAATATATAGTAATGTATTTCTCACTACAAGTGTAAATCAAGACTGAAAATAAGTCAGGAATGTCACAAAAAATAAAGATTAATAGATTCTTTTTTGTCATTCAGAGAAAGCTCATTTTAATATATAGATTGTTGTCTTCAGGCATCTCCCAACTTCCTAATACTTTGTGGATATAATTTTATTTAGGATGCCTTTAAATAAGAAGGAGGGATAGTTGATATAAAGGGGAAATAAACTTCTTAGAAAATGAAAGTTGTTTTATTTTACCCCATTTGAATGAAAGAAAAAGTTGTATTCAAATACGCATGCCAAATTCTGAACTATGAGCATTCACGCTTGTTCTAATTACTCATCCATTGCTGCAGTTATCAGAAAAGGAAGTGAGTCCTTCATAATCTTGTGTGGAGGATTGTGACCCAGGGAGATTACTGTCATGGATCAGAATGCAAGTACTCTCCCAAGACCATGACTAAGGCAATCCGGGGGTAGCAGCAAAGGGGAGAGGGGCACCCAAAGGAGGATTACTGGGGCCTGAGTGATGTGTGTGCTCTACCCCAAGACATATATTGTGATGCAAATCAATATTACCTCCATAGATATAACTTTACCAAAAAATAATTCAGATACTCATTGTCAACATCTTAATATCCTTTTGTTTGTTTGGGGGGGGTAATAGAGGCAAGTTTATTTAAGAAAAAAGAAATTAAAGCTCAGAAATAAAGGAGATAGAACAGGAGGACAACCTGAGTTGGCCAGACTTAGGAGGGGGTAAGGAGAAACTACTCTGCATCTTTTTTGATACCATTTTTGCGCAGACTGTTCAGAATCTTCAAATGGAACCACCTATATATTTGCTCTTCATTTATGAAATTGGCAAAGAATTATAAAGAACAAAAACACAAAGCTTTGTGTACATGTTTTCTATATCTTAAAACTAAAATTGCATGGAAAATCACATACAACAATTATCACCACACTGAATTACTAAGTCATTTTTAAAAATGAATTCACCTGTGCAAATCATCCGTTTTGTACAGATTGTCACAGAATTAGTATTCTGAAGTTCTGTCCTGTAGTTTGTGGGTAATGTGTATACAAAAGGTAGTTTTTACTATAAAATTTCTAGAATAAACAAATGAGCAGAAATCATACACACATTAGTCTGTCGAATTTGTTTTTATGATAAGCACCTTGAGCCTACTTAATTGATAATCTTCAAATAAACTATATATAGATATATATATTCTAAGAAAAGAGCTATCTTTCAACCTAATAATACTTATTTTGAAATTGACCTTCATGGTTTTTTCTGGTCTCAAGGGAACCTCAGTTTCTGTTATCTGCACTCGCTAGTCTGGAACGATGAACACATATCCCTGCAGTTTAGTTTCTATTTCACTGAAATTATTTTTAAAGTATCAGGGGACTAAACCCACAATTTTAGAAAACAGACTGTGACATGATGAGTTAGTAGTTCTAAAACCATGAACAGAGGCACAGTTCAACTGGTTTAAACTGAGAGGAAGTTCTTCAAATATCTTTACCCAAGTTAATACCTAGCAAGGATTTAGTTATCTATTCTGTACTCTATTACTTTGACCTGGAGATTTAGCAAAGCCCATAATAAAGATGCTTCAAAAGTGGATGGAATAAATTGGAATAAATCTTTAGCCTTGGGAATTAGAGTGCTTTAGCATAGAGATAATGGAGTTCAGACATCTTTTTTTTTTAGATAAACTGAACATTAGTTTTTCTGTATACATCAATCTATTGATTACATCTGCCTGTGTATCTATCCAGCTATCTATTTCTATGTAAAATTCTATTCCAAAATTTAGTGATTTTAACAACTATTTTACATTATACTGTTTTCTGAGTCAGAAAATCAGCAGGGCTTAGCTGGGCATTTCTTCTGTTGTGCCAGGAACACTCAGATCACTCAGTGGTATTAAGCTGATGACTACAGGTATATGCCTGGAGATTGATAAGGAGGTTGGAAGGCTGGCGACAATCACACTTTCCTTCTCTTTGTAGTTTGAGGGAATCTCCTTGCATTTTCTACAGCAAGACAGCTGAACTTATACAGAGGCTCAGGACTTCCATTGGGATGAAGAAAGGAGCTATCCTTTTATAGAAGTGGCTCAAACTTAAACTAACATGCAAAGCCCTAAAGAGAACTGAAATAGTTTTATACACACCAGTTTATATTTCAAATGGAATGAGTGCTGAATTTTTTTTGGCCATTTTAAAAGTGACATAGTTCTCTCTCTGTCCGTAAGTTTTTTCTATTTTTCCGATATACAAAATATGTTCAGTTCTCCCCAAGATTCTCCAAAGTTTGATTTCATTTCAACACTGACTTGATGGTCAGTTTTTCATAATCTAAAGTATCTCAGATGTGTACGTAGGAATATTCCTGCAGAAGATTCCATCTGTGAATTTAAAAAATATTATATGCCTCCTTCCAAACACACCTACAACTGAGAATACATAGAATGATAAGGAATGAATGGGGCAAGATAAAAGTAATAAAGATTGTTTTTCTGCTCCAACCACTATGGGAAGCTGTGTGGGGGACCCTAAAATTAATGAAAATGGAACTACCATTTGACCCAGCAATTGCTCTCTTGCAAATCTACCCAAAAGAGACCTCAATGTGGGTACAAAGGGACACCTGTGCTTAGATGCTTACTGCAGCACTATTTATAATTGCAAGGACCTGGAAGCAACCTAAATGCTCCAAAACAGAGGACTGGATGAAAAAAAAATGTGGTTATATACACTATGGAATATTACTCATCAATTAAAAATGACAAATTTGATGATTTTATTATAACATGGATGTACTTAGAAGAAATCATATTAGCACAAACCAGTCAAAATGAAAAGGACAGAAACCAAATGGTTTCACTAATAAATGGGATATAGGGAAAAATACACAAAAGTCATGAGGAAAAGTCAAAACAATCTAAGCACCAAAGTGAAACACACAACTTCAGGCAGGGGGAGGAAGGGGGAAAATGGTGTGGAGTGTGGAGGGGGTAAATCCCTGGGATTACAATGATATGAAATTTATATATAAATAAATTTTTAAAAAGTAAAAATAAAATAAAGAATGGGAAAAATAAATAAAAATTCGGAAATGCATCTAGCCAGTGCCCCTAGTTCATACAAGCCACACTTTCTCTTTGGGACTGATTCTTGGCATATTTGGCTCTACTACAGGCTCTATATTATGACTTCTAAGTCATCTTTTGCTGCTCAACTTTGATTTACCTTGATATGACAGTAGGAAACCCCACTAAGATTTTTGGAAGACAAAGCTTCATTCTTGTGAAAGCATGCATACATCTATTCACTGGCCTGAATTTTCCTGGAACTGAGATAACTTTTTTTTATCGATCAAGAGAGGCTTTCCACTTTATTAAAACTCAAAGATCATCTGCCTGCTTCTCTGAGGCAGATTCAAACACTAACCTCCTGCATGTGACTGCCTTCACAGACCAGTCATCTTTGTGATACAGATTCTAGCCACCACTTTTCAGTTCTAGAGATTGCAGGAATTAAAAAAAAAAAAATCAACAACTGAAGTTTTTAACTTGCCAGCTTGCCATTTATCCTTTGCCTCAATTTATCCTTTGCAGCTCCTGCAGCCTAAAGGCATGTTGATAAACTTTCCACTATGATATAGCAAGGGTAACTTTAATCAACTCATCAAATACACTTTTCTTACTGTCCTTCAAATTCTCAACTACTTTTAAGCTCTCATTCTTAGTCTCCTTGAAGTCCTGCTATGAGTTCTTACTGCTAGTCCACTTCCAGTCCAAATGTACCTCACTCTTACCCCTTGCTATAGGCTGTTACCTATCTTTAGGTCAGGAAGATAACCAACAAATTGAAAGAGCTTATAACTATAGCTTTACGCTGCAGTTGGAGTCAAGAGATTTTTCATTATTTCATTTAAACTTAAGCAGAAAGTGAAAGAATCATTTATTTCCAATATTGGTTGGAAGTGAAAGAGCTTCTCTAAAATGTATAGTTCAAAAAAAAAAAAGAACAGAAACACACATAAAAGCTTTGTAATAAAGTAAAATGATATTTTGCACCTGAATTTATAACAATAAGACATCAGCTAAAAATTAATGATGTCAAATGATGAACTTAATTGCTTTTCTTACAGAAATACATATTCATCTTGGTAACATATATTGTACTAGCTCTCAGAATCTTTGTTTGAAATTCATTTAGTTAAGATACAATGTCTCTTATATTTTGAAATTTTTAAGGTTTTCGGTAATGTGAATTCCCTCCAACTAAGATGCAGTCATCTCTCTTCTGGCAGGTGTATTAGACTGTATGTCAGTAAATGTTCTCAGTTGCACTATCTGGCAGGTAAGATTATAACTCTGAATTTTATTCATAAAAGCCCAAGTTTGATAAATATTAGTTGACCCACTTCTATCCCTGCTTATAGAGATATTCTCCCTGGTTTGGTTTAGTTCCAGCTTATTCAAGTGGCAAATGTGAAGGTGACTGTGAAATAATTAAATTAAAAATGATGAAGGGAATGTCCAAAATAGAATCAGAGGCCATTTGGAGAATAGAACGAATGCACATCTACCGTGCCTAACTGACTGGTAACTCAAATTTATGACTGCATATATCACCTTCAACAAACCAGCATACTGACACCTGGAATTGGAGGGTATACAAAGATGGCATCACATTGTCTCAAAGACTGACAAACGTTACTGAATCTTGGCTTCAAAGAGGGCAATCTTTCACCTGCACTAGCATGCAGCTATCCCTTTCTTTTACATGTTTTTCTTTCCTGCTTTAAATAATTTTATCAGTTTGCCTCTCAGAGGCAGTTCTGCCTACATTAGCTCTGTATTTTTTCCCACATTAAGACACTTACATGGACCTGCTCAATATCATTGATGAATTGCAATTCCCTAGAGATCACCAACCAAGGTCTTGTTTTCATTTATAGATGAAGTTCCTATTCAGGGTTGATTACTCTTTAACCCAAATCACTCATATTCCTCTTGCCCCCACAATATGTAGGGGGACTAACAATTGCTCAGAAATTCTTAAAGACAGGCTACATAGAAGTTGTGATAATGAACAAGCATATCTGAAGGTAGCTTATTCTGGACTCCATCCAACTTTTCAATGTGTTCTTCTGCAATAAAGCAACAATGCTATTCATAATAATGATGAATTAATAAAAATTGTCTTTTATCTATATAAACTATATTCCCTTCCAGTTTAAATTCTATTGCATGTCAGCATTAATTGTCCTTTATTCATCTCTGGCCACATATAGTAAAAACCAGCCCTGCTTAGAAATGTCTGAGTCATTAACTCATACATAATTTCCATTAAGTTTTGCTTCTACTTGGCAATTTCCATTAAGTTTTGCTTCTATTTCATTGTCGTTTGTTGAAGGTGAGAGTGGGAAGGAAAATGATATCAGAAACTAAATGTTCTGTGTAAGGTTATCCTTAAGCACCAGGACTTCCCCAGCATGGAGATTAATTGTTCCTCCTGTGTCAAAACCTTTCTGGTTATTCTCCTTGTATTGACAAAATTGTATTCACAATATCTAAATAAGCTAAATAAGTTTCTGTCTTCCACTTGTACACTAAGTCACTAGAGGCCAACAGCCACACTTTATCTATTTCATCTCATGGCTCTACATCTTCCTCCTCTCTCTCTTTCTCTCTCTCTCTCTCTCACATACACACACAGGCATGCACAAAGGAAAAGAAGTTAATATTTGCTCTCTACTTTTTCAAAGTCATTCACTCTTTAGATCAATCTACTTATACTTTCTCACACAAAAGCCCTCTTACTAACAATACTAGTTACAGATATGTCCTACTTTCAAGTCCTACTTTCAAGTCTTGACTTCAGACTCTTCTGTTAGATTGCAGGAACAAATATCTGCTAATCACTGGCTCTTGAATTTCTCTTTCTTCTGTTTCCATGACACTTTTCTCCTTTGATTAACCTTTCTTGCCTCTGGCCATTCCTTTTCAATTTCTTCTTTGTGCTGCAATTTCTCTATTGTGCCCTTATGTGCCTGTATTCATTTACATTCCTCATTCTATTCCACACACTTCACCAAAGATAGCATCTGAGGCCATCTGCACCTAAAGAGAATTATCAGGTTACACCATTCTACCACATGGCCAATTGATCCACTGACTTCACTGATGACATCTTCCTTTATCTCTTTTCTACACAACAGGTGCACTTACTTACCTTTCTCAGGAAAAAAGAAAACTACAGCTGATGAGGTCAATTGACTTTCTGGCAAAACACTATCAAGAAACCTATTTGTCTGAAAAAGGAAATAACTCCATCTGCATGGTAAAGATGCCTGCCACAACCATAGTGAGAAAGAGAAGGAAATGTCAATCCCACAGAAGAATGTTTTTCTCTGATGTTACCTATACCTAGGTTATGTACCTTATCAAGTTGGTTTCATGACTAAAATGAAATATATATATAAATCATATAGCAAATAAAATAAGAACCCTATTGCACATCTTCAGACAACAATTATAATATTTAGTGGAACTTCAAACTGGAAACACATGTATTTTTGCTCACCAGTAACCCCTTAAGCCTTTATAAATTATAGTGCATTTTTTCCCAAGTATATGATTCAAGGAGGAGAAACAGTTATTATACTCTTGGTGTTCCAGGAACACTAAGAAGTAATTAGAATTAATGATATAAAAGATACCAATGGGAAGATCAGAATGAATTTCTCAATTCCCCATCAGGGTGCCATTTAGCAGATAGGCTTAAACTGGGAAGCTATCCTTTGCTTAATTTTATAAGTGCCTAAAATGTTTACTTCTCAATAAATGGTCTTGGAAAAAAAAATAGTATCTAACTGATAGACATCATCTTATTGTAAGATAATATAAATGCTTCATTTTCTATGACTATTCTCACTCATATAGAATGGCAATTTGTGGATTTTTCCCTAATTTTTAAGAGGAAAGAATATCTTAAGAGCACAAAATAGAAACCATCTTTGTTTTGAGATCTTCAAAACAATAGAAACAAGGAATATGTTATCTCAAGAAGATGTTATAGAGGTAGAACAATCTTTTCAAGTCCATCATATGAATAGTCAGAAGGAAAATGAAAGGAGCAGTAAGGAAGTAGTGGGTTGTTCTGATGGGTCTTCAGATCATTGATAGGGTCAGAATTTATACTCCCTAACCCGTTCCCACTGAGATAACATCCTTCACAGTAAGCAGTGCCAATCTGATGAAAAGGATATCTCACAACTTTCTTGTCTTTGATTTCAACTAAAACTAGATTTCTTTGGATTAGAAATATAAATTGAAATGAGATCAGTTGATTTGACTTTTTTTCCTAAAAAAAACAAGAACTGCTCTTAGAGGAACATCAGTCAGCAGAAGAACACTAAATCAAGAGAACTCTGTAGTAAGGCATGAAACTGAAACACCCTTTAGAGATCAGAGACCAACACAGACTGCACAGAGAAGTAAGTTTCAATTAAAGGGAAGAATGTGCAGACAAGCAATTTAGCTTGACATATGTGACAGAGATAACAGGACTGATGGTTCTGCCAGGGACTGGGGGAAAGGAGAGCAGAAAAAAGTATAGAAGTGTACACCCTTAAACAAGGGAATGCACATAAAGATGAGGTTGGATATTCCACACAGGAGAGGTTCCTGATGAAGAAAAGAACAGAGAGGTTGTTCTGGTATGCACTCTATGGCCCTACTCATTGGTACTGGTGCTGACCTCATGACCTCATGAATTGTACAAACAGAGTACAGTTTAGGAACTGTTCCCAGTTTAGGAACTGTTCCCAGTTTAGGAACCCCAGAGAGGAGGGTAACAACCTTTCTGCAAACATGTCCCATTCTTCACTACATTTCTCATGAAAAGGACACTGAAGACTGGTATCAGGGAAAAAGCTGACAACTTAGTAAAATACCCTGTTGAGGTTTTCATCTGAATCTCAGCAAAAATCACAAACAAGGAGAGAATGTAATGATATGTTCAAAATACTCAAAGATAAAGACTACCAGTCAAGAATACCTTACCGAGCAAGACTCTCGTGCAAGGGGGATATAAATGAATTCACACAAGCAAAAGCTGAAGGAGTTTGCAAAATCCTGTAAGACTACTGTAAGTTCTCTTTTATAAATCAAAAAAGAAGATCCATGAAAACTAAACATGGAAATAGATAGAATCATAAAAGTAAAGATGAAATGGCAAAACAGGTCTACACATTACAATAATCACCCTTAATGTAAATGGACTGAATTCACTAATCAAAAGCTTTCATGTGGTCATGTGGAGCATAAAACAAAACCAAAGTTAGTACTGCCTCCATAATATCCATCTGAAATCAAAAAATACACACTCAAGGGAAAAGGTTGAAAAACAATTTCACAAGCAAATTGTAAGGACAGTGAGGAAGGAGGAAAGAACAGGAGCCAGGCTTAGTAGAAGTAAAATAGAAGTTTATTTCTGTGAGCTCCTGGGGTGGGCTCCAGAGACCCATAGGGCAGGAGTCCATGAAGCTTCGTACCATGTGGTGGGGGTGATGGTCTTTATTAGGGAAGTTGGGCTTTGTTTGAGGGTGGGGGGGGGGAGGGCAGTCTAGCAGTCAGGAGCCACTGGGCTCATGGCCAGAAGGCTAAACACTAATATAAGTATCTTCTCTGATCACAATGGTATTGGACCAGGAACCAACACAAATAACAACAGGAAAAACCTTAAATATGTGGAGACTAAATGACATTCTATGAAATAACTGCTGGGTTAATGAGAAAATTATAGGAGAAACTGAAAAATATCTGGAAACAAATTAAATGAATGGGGGTCTAGAGCATTATACAGATTTAAAGCAATAGCTATCAAAGTTTCAATGACATTCCTCAAAGAAATAGAACATTATTGGAATATATGAAAAAACAAAAGCACACCCATTGCCAAAGAAATCTTTACAGAACAGAGATCACAGCTCAAAACTTTAAACTACAGTACAAATCTACAATAACCAAACCACCATGGTATTAGAAAAAAATAGATACACAGATCACTGGAAGAGAACTGAGCCAAAAAATAATCCTATCCTTTTAGAGACAATTTATGACAATGGAGCCAAGAGTTTACAATGAAGAAAAGAAAAATCTTTGAGCCTATAATCTTGGGGAAACTAGATATACACATACAAAAGAATGAAACTAAGTCACTATCTCACACCATATCCCAAAACTAACTAAAAATGGTTTTGACTAGAAGAACTGAAATAATACATAAAGGAAAATATAATCAAAGTACTATGAGACATGGGCTTAGTGATGTCTTTGGGGAATGGATTTCAACAGCAAGATAAACAAAAACAAAAATAAGTGAGACTATATCAAACTAAAAAGCACTTTCTGTACAGTGAAAATAGTTATGATTAAAATTAAAAAACTCTAACAAATGGGAGAAAAATCTCCATATCACATATGGAGGTTAATATCCAAAATCCTATTGCATTTATACATATATGATCTATTCATTCTTCTCTTTACATTGCTATACATTTATTCTCAACAATCCAGTCCAGGAGCAGTGTAACTTTAGCCAGCAAGCAAACCTCCAGAATATTGTTAGAAATTAAAGAGGGGCTAAATTAAATAGTAGGGGTTGTTAGGCTTTTGTTTTTCATATCAGATCTTCATTAATAGGAAACTAATTTCTATGGGGTCCATAGACTATAAGACAAAAATTAATAAAAACATAATAAATTAAATAAATAAATATATTGAATACACATACACACACACAAACACACATACTCCAACAAAATATTTCACTCCTATGTCCCTAAGTACTGCTGGCTCCTTCATTTTTGGAAAATTTTACAGTTTAATTTTGGATCTTTCTCTTTTTTCTATTTCTAGGGTAGTGTTCATCAAATGGGTAGTCCTTGTCCATCTGCTTTCTAGTTATAATTGTTTTCTTTTGAGTTTCTGTAAGTTTCTGTAGGTTTGTTTTTTTGAGGTTTGTGTTTTTGTAATATCTTCCTTCATTATAATTTTAAAAGTGAACTTCCAGGAAAAAATATTTTATAAAACAATGAAAAATAAGAAAGCTATTTCAACCCAGAATAACAGACTTTCTATTATCTTGATACAAATAACATACAATATGGACTAAGATCTGCAATATAACAGATTGCTTGCTGACTTTTTTCCCAGAAGAAAGAGACAGGAGTCTGGAATACTAGAGACTAAGATAAGAATCTAATACACTGGCAAGAAGTAATCTATGATTATGATGATAAGAACAACATAGAGACAAAAAAGAAATTATTGAAGTTACAGAGTAGTCAACATGCATGGTTTTATCAAAACAAGGAAATGACCATCAAAGGTTAGTAACAGCATAAAAAGAGACCATGAATATAAGTGCATAGTAAAAGTGAGTAGCAGCTTTGGTAAGATAAACATATATTCATCAGTGATTCTGGATATAATTATCAATTTACAGTAAATACTGGAGTTAGAACATGTTACAGAACATATTAGAACATGACAGAGAAGGAATGTAATAATATATAAAAAAATCTTATGTGGGAAACTATAGTAAAACATTCTAATAGAACTTCCAACAACAAAATGAATCTCTGTCTTCATTCTTCTTCAGTGCAGTAGTACATGGGAATATTGTATACTTTAAATGTATTTAGTGTGACATTACTAATCTTAATTTTTGCTAAATTTTCATTTGATATTAAGCAATTCAAATCTAAATAATTAATTTGGCTAGAGACTGCCAAATCAGAACATAAAGCTTTTAAGGGTTTTTCTTCAATAATAACACAGGAAAGAAAAGGGAACCATACAGAAAAGATTCAAAAATGCATCTTCCACTTACAACATATGGATCCTAAATTAAAAGAAACTATACAAAATAATGTTACAAAATGTTTGAGGGAATGTGTATGTTTAGATTTGCTACTATGGAGTTAGTGCTATTTTAGGTGTGATAACAGTACTATGGTATGTTTATAAATATTTTCCACGTGGAAAATTCACATATAATTTTTATAGAGGAAGTTATATAAGTAGTCAGAATTGGTTCAACATGATCCAAGGTTGAATAGAGGTGCAGGTAAAAAAGACCAAATGAAACAAGCTTGTTTGTAGCTAAAACAGATGAGCCACATGTGTAAGCACGTCATGTTATTCTCTTTACTCTAGAATATGCTAGAAAATGTATATTTCTACACACTTACTTTTCTATAACACCCATTTTCTAACCCCAGACATTCCATTCCAATATACAACAAGGGTTGATATCCCTGAAGAAGTGCAAGGAATATAGAATCAACTTGGAAGGTTATTCCAAATGAGAATGAAGCTATTTAAAAGCCACTGTATAAAGTGGGAGATGTACCTTCTTTACCTTTAGAAAAGTTTACTACACAATTTTTTCAACTGTATTTGTTTTATTACAGATATAACTTTGAGAAATCAATTTTCTACTTCAGAATTTTGACAAATATCAAGATTAGAACAAAAAGTTGGATAAGCAATCATACAAATAGATGAAACTCTTCAAGGCATTTTTATCATACTTCATGTGAGTCTAATGAGGATTTAACTCTGGAAAAATGAAAATCTCAGCATGTGTCCCTGTGTCTTCAGAAATGAAACCACAAATGTGAGCAGAGAGTATAAATGCAGACATTTATTATCATTATCATTAATATCATTTCAGGAACCTAGGAGACTGCCCGTGTGTTCTAATAAATAGGATCGGATAAAGCAGACAGAACTAAGAAAGTACAGCAGGGATAGTCTTTCTCTTACCATTGATTGAACAATTTCTTTTTCTTTGACTAGATCTTTTTTGTGTACATGTTTATCAAGAAATATTTCTTTAATCCTTGAAAGAAACTCCTGAGCCCGTACAGGTAGATGTCTATATAACAGCAGGCTTCACAATGATGGCAAAAATCCAAAATAATGATAAGTCTTTCCAAACTGTTCTGTAATATAAAACCATTTTAGATATTCAAACTGGAGACACTGAATTTTTGACTACAGGGTTACATTCTCCTACTGCTATTCATAGTGTTCCTACTACCATAAAGGGAAAGGGGAAATTTAGCATGCACCATATCAGTCAATTTATATATAAATACATATACATGTGTGCAAGCACATATATCTGTATGTATACATATGCATGCATATTTAGATACATGTATTCTACTACATGTATTCTACATGTAGAATACATGTATTCTACATTATTCATCAATTTAATTACTATTTCCATTAGATTCAGCATGGATAATGCATTTGCTTCACATAGTGGAAAAATAGACTTCAAACCTAATCTGACTCAAATCCTAATATAATTTCCATTATACCATTCTGTCTTCTATTTTACTTTGCTTTGTCTAGTTTTTACACAAAAACTGAAAAAGAAAGAGATAAAAAAAGAGAGAGAAGGAGATGGAAAAATTCAAGACACATTCTGTTGGAGAAGTGGATTTATAAATGAAAATAGAAACTAATTATACCTGCAAATTTCAGGAAATAAAATAGTGTTTTTTCTTAGAGTTGCTGCAGCAACTTGCTAACAACTTCATGGTTTAAAACTACTGAAATGTGTTCCTTTACAGTCTCTGACAATTTCAGAGAATCCATCTTCCTCTGCAACTACTTCTTGGGCTATGAACCTACATGTTTGCACTTGGAGTCATTCTTCCTTTCTCTTAAAGTATAGTATGTGTTTGCATCCAACTGTTCCTGTCAGCCCCTTTCCTGACTGCAGAACTGTCATCTCTGTTCAAGTTGACAGTATTTCTGTTGGTATAGCAACATCAAAACCAAGTCTGTCTCCCATGTATGTTCCAGGATACATGCCATTAGACAAGAGGATTCTGCTGAGATGGTTGGCTGGATCCAGAAGTCACACACCCCACTGATCATCAATAGTTATCTTGTCACCCTTGAATCTCTCTCTAATTCATGCTCACTCAATAGCAAACTGGCTAATTGAAAATGTGCAGTGGTTGCATGTTGTATGTGTAATAAATGCCAATAATAGTAATTTTATGTGCATTTTATCACCATTAAAAAGTTAAGTATATAAAATACTAGGAAAGGACAGGGAAACAGAAAACTTGGATATTGCTATCTAATTCATGCAATACCTACATGACATGACCTAAAGTCCATTGGTCTTTTTCCAAAACTATAAAAATCACACTTTGTGAAATATGCTTTGTGTATTACAAAGTGGTGTCAAGATCAGTCAATGTACGTGGAGGAAATAAAGATTTGGTAACCAGAACTAGCAGTAAGCTATTGGTTATTCTCTGTTACTGTTCTGTATCTTAGGAGCTGAAAACCAATGTAATAAGTCTACCATGAGAAACTGTCCCCACCGACAGTGAGGCGTTACAAAGAATTACGGGGAATGTTCTCTCCCCTGTTAGTGTCATGTCAACGCCATCAATCTAGCTCCTTTCAAAAACTGGCTGGCTAACAATGTCTCTCATCCATTCTGATTTCCAGAATACAGGCCGGGGTTAGTCAATTGCCCAAGATCAGAGTTAGCTGGATATACATATTTGAATTGTGACTTAACTAAACATTCACAAAGATTCAAGTGATGTGTGAGAGACATAGTACTGTAATCCAGTAATACAGAAAATTGTTAGGATGTGTAACAGTTGAGAACACTGTTTTTGATTAAGATGCGAATAAAAGAAGTTTGTAATTATGTTTAACTCAGATCTTCAAGTAGATACTTCAATCACAAGGAATAGGGAAACAAGTGTCTTATAAACACATTCATACATGTGAATGATTCTTATTTAACGAAATTAGGTTTTTACAAGATTTCCCATATTTCCAAATAATTTGCAAATCAAATAATATTTTGTTCTAATGCAAATTATTTCAACTTTTTGTGTATGTTCACAACATTTGGGGGAAATTTTTGACTTCACTATACCTTATTACACCTAGGAAATTTGCCAAGTTCCCAAACTACTGATAGATCAAATATAGCTACTTCTAGTCTCAAAATATAATTCTCTGAGGTATTTGTTGGTTACAGAGGATTTTACTGTAGGTCTGTAAAATTCATTAGTTGGTAATACTGGTAAAGCTGCACAGATCTGGAAGAAGGTATTAGATGAACTGTGGTCACATTTGATTAGGTTTGGACCTGAGGGAATAATTCCATACATCAAGGTAACAGGAGAATGAGCTCACCTGCAGTTCTGTGTCCCTAATGAATTTCACTCTCTACTAAACATGAATACTTAATTTTTAAGGAGGATACAAAAGGCATAAGCATACTACATTTAGAGGTGAAACTAATCTCATGTTTTGCTATGAAACGCATTTTCGATCTAATCACTGGCTACCAGAAAACAGCTCTTGCTGTTAAGTCAGTAATTTATATGATTTTGACAATTTTAAATTGCCTAGCCTGCACCTATAAAAAGAAATGTATAAATTAGTAACAGGGGAGGATATAATCTTGTCAAGAAAAAACAAATACTGTAAATCTAACTTACATGTGAACTATTTAGATGACTTTATTTTTTCTTGTTTATCTTTTTCTCCCTGGGAATTATTAAGGAACTTATCAGCCCTTTTGTTTTTGACCCATGCTCAAAAATTTCCAAGAAAATGTGGTTATGCATTAGGAACTATTCGTGAAAAAGCTAGAAATGAAGTTAGGGAAGACTATCTGTAAAGAAATAAACATTTATTTCATGTCAAGCTAGTTTGGTAAGTGATTGATTTTCCTTTTCTCATTATACATCTATAACAACTTTTAAAGAACCTTTCTTGTCTCAACTCTGAGACTCTGAAGGCAAAGCGCACATAACAGGTTTGAAGTAAATTGCCTGACCACACTTACACAATAAATATCAAGAAGGTACATGCCATTCTGTTTTGGAAATATAACTTCTGTAATATTAATTATTAAAGAAAAGGAGAGAGGGAAGAGAAGGGGTGAGGAGGGAGATTGAGAGCAAGCTGCTACGAAGTATTTGTTGCTTCATATATTTTCTGGACATTTTCTTCTAAGGGGCTCATATGTTAAGGTCTTAGAGTTCTTGCACCTCCTCCTGTTTCATTCACCCAGATGGTTAAATGATATATTGGCCATTGGAACTGTGTGCTCCCAGTTATAGTCCTTTCCTCTCAGTAGTCTATAGATAATTTTCCATGGTCTTCTGCTCCAAATCTCAGATAAGTCCAGTATCACTATGACCTCTTTCTGAGTCGGCTCTAGATGATGGATGCCTTCTTTCAGTCTTGATGTTTATGAAACAGACTTTTATTTTTATTCTGAGAGCTCAAAACTTTGACAAGAATGTATGTAATTCTTTTGTTTTTTTGGTCTCACTATGTTGCCTGGAACCACAGACTCACGATGCCCGGGGTCCACAGACTCAAGCAATCCCCAGCCTCAGCTTTCCAGGTAGCTGGGGTTACAGGCAGCTGGGATTAAGGTGCATGCCACCACACCCAGCTAATTTTTTGGAATTAGGTCTCGCTACATTGCCCTGGGCGGGACTCACATCACGATGCCCAGTCCCCATCCTGGTTTCCTAGGCTACTGCTTACAGACATGCGCCACCATGCTCAGCTTGGCTGATCATTTCTTACTAGAATTCAGTGAAAGCAATTTATCTGCATATCAGTATAATTAGCTAATGGTGGAAGTTACTGTCAGGAATGCAAATTATTATTTTAAATAAATTCATGAGTGGCCTGTTAAATTTTCAGATCCTATAATTAAATTTGAGATAATAAGCTGCTTTATTAGGCCTTAAAAACTATATTGAATCCAGTCAATAGCAATGATCACACACTGATCCATCAATATAAGTTCAATTTAATTTTCAATCACTGTAGCTTCTATGTTAGATAAATTTACAACTAAGGTATGAAGCAATAACACCGGGCATTTATCATGTTAAAGAGCTATTTATTCCTCAGTTAAATATGCAAAAATAAAATGATAAAAAATGGTTATCAATTTTTCAACAAAGTTGAAAGAAAGATTATCACACATTGCTGAATTCTATTTTATATTCTTGTAGAAACATGTTATGGTACAAGCTAAAATCATGTTACTCTCATTGAGGAACAATAATTAAGCAGCAGTAAAGGTTTAAATGGAAGACATTTAAACCTGACAAACATGAAAAATACTATTGAATGACACCTCATATTCTTAATGAGGAGTTCTTAAGCTTGATACACAAGAGAGCGCTAAAACAAAATTAAGCCATTGGTTTGACAAAATACTGATTTGATATCAAAATACTGATTTGTATTTGGATTTAGAAACCTGAATACTAATATAGAGAACCACCTATAGGACAAAAACCTTAATATTATACATTATGCTCTCCAGTGTTTATTCAAATGAATTCTGCATACCTCTAAGAATCATGCCAGAAAATAATTCATTATTTTAAGTGGACAAAAAGTATAATAGAAGCAATTATTTGTAATAATAAAACCAGGGAAACAAAACCATTTAGAAAAAAATTCAAAATTAAACATAGGAACTTAAAATTGCAAAACCTCAGTAGTTAGAGAGGATGATATGAGTACATTTAGTAAAACATAAAACCTGTTTTTGTTATTTGCTTTCATGAAAATATGGAAACTTTAATATACATGTTGACATAATACAGTTCAAAAATAGATTATTTTAAATAAAGATATGTTTGTGTGTGTATAGTTGTGCAAACAGAGATTATACCTTCATAATATGTTCCAAATTATGTGATGCGTTTCCTAGAAAAGCAGGCAGATACAATGCAGTGCTAAGACTAAATTCAAACAATGGAATTAACTTGACTTACTTGCGCTTTATTTTCTTGCTGTGATATCTCTTTTAAAGAACTTAGCCTTGGTTAAGTCCAGACTAGGAGCAACATGAAAAAGATAAAGTTAAGTAAAACAGATTGATATGATGAAATCTGATTTATAAAACTCACACCTGTCATCCAAGCAGAAACCATAGTGCTCTAGGTTGGAAAATGGAGAATATTTTAATTCCAATTCCCTGCAGGCATTAATTTTTCATTTTTATTACTCTTTCGATTAACATTCAGATTTGAGTTGTTCCACATTTGCTCTGATAAACTCAAAACATTGTCTAAATAAATAAATGTATCATATTTAGTGATACAATGTCAGTAATATATGTATTATATTTGTTTTTTAATCATCTTTCACAAGCTTTAAATTTTATCATATTCTCTATGTAGCAATAAAGCCATTTCCATTGCAACTGTAACCATAATGGATAGCAACCTTCAGGGGATACATTTCTGAGAAATTTATTTCCCCTCATGTTGCTCAGCCACCCAAGGAATGAATTTGTTTCCATGACAGATAAGGACTACACTGATCATTTTTAAAATGGTCTTGGGGCACCACAAATCAATAACAGAAAAAGAAAATGCAAGATAATAATATTTCTTTTCATTAGGTTGATAGATGGCATTCCAGATTTATGCATTGAAATTGTCTCTTTAACAGTTATTAAATAACCTTAAGCATATATCTTAGCTCTTTTACATTGACTAATCAAAACAAAGATAAATTCTATTTGGTGGCAATGTTGTTACTATAGAAACATATGTAACAAAAATTGCATGAAATTTAAAAGACAAAATGATACCTAACACAAAGTATAATATTCTATACTGAAATCTAAAACAATCACATGATATCATTTTAAATTAATTTTCTGGTGTAACAAAGTTATGCAATAATAAGGCATTTCATAGGAATGTTCTTGTTTTGTTTTTCAAGCTTTTATGTGCAATATACTCTAATAATAGTGTTCCACAGAATTGTCATAGAAGACATACATTTCATATGTTATTTTAAAACTCAATCATTTTTTCTGCAAAGCTATGCTTTTAAAAGTAATTTGAGAAAGACTGAAATTATACCATTTTAAGGGAATACTTTTTCCTGATTGCACTCTTTTTCTCTGTAAGTTCTATGTATACCTGAATCATTATACTATATAATACCATGTAATAAGTGGCAAAATGTTTCTTTTAGAGAAATTTCCAAAATATTCATTTAGAAAAATAATTTTGATGCCTGCCTTATATAAGAGCTTTTCAGATTATATCACTCAAATGCCAAATAGAAGTATCTTTTATTACTTTTGTAAAAATTACCATTTTTTGTTGAAAAGTACAAACAAAAAGTAATCCAGTATGGAAAAAAATGCCCCATTGTAAAACTCCATATGAGTATATTTTTCACCTTCCATTTGAATAAAAATCTAACCCATGCATGTTAGATGCATGCTAACCTATGGCCTCACCTTTTTAAATAGTCTGAATAATACTAATGAAGTAATTTAAATCAATATCCTTTCTACAATTTAATGCTAAAAGATGCTTGAAAATGTAAAATATATATTTGCCTTTTCACTCCTCAAAATATACGTATAAGAACATCCCAGTTAAGAGTGCAGATTTCAAATAAAACTTTAAATTAAAAAAGAGTGTAGATTTAGGACTGTTTTTTGTCAAACATATAATTTCAAAATATTTTCTCCCAATCTTGCATAAAGATTATTTTTAATATTGATCAAATCCAATATATCAATATTTCCTTTCATGACTTATGTTTTGGCGGCATATCTAAGAATGCTTTGCATAACCAAAGTCTTCAGAAGTTACATAATATTAACTGTTATATTTGTCTATAATTAGTTTTGATTTAATATTTTGTGTGCAGTGTGAAGTAGCAGTCTAAGTCTCCCACTTCTGTGTGTTTACATATAGAATTTCAATTATTCCTATACTATTTGTTGAAAACATTATCATGTCCCCAATGATTTGTCTTGACTCATTAAAAATTAAATTAATTAACTTAAACATAATATATTACTAGCTACTTAAGTTAACCAACCTGTATCAGAGGAAATTAGATGTTTTTGTAAACACAGAGATAATTAATATATTAGTCTCTTATGGACCATATAGTTAAAACTACTTAAATCTAACTTCATCATTTAACAGCAATAAAGAAAATAGAAACAAACATGACTGTATACCAATAATATTTTATTTATACAAAGATAAAGTAGGACAGATTTGTGCATAGGTGGCAGTGTTTGCTGAACTATGATATGTTTGTTTTTCTTTATGATTATATCACACTGTTTTGATATTCTAGCTTTATAATAAGTTTTGAAATTGAAAAGTACAATCCTCAAAATTTGGCCTTCTTTTTCTAAGTTGTTCATACCTTTACATGTTATATTCATCTCAGTTTTTGCCCAGAAAAACTTTCTAAGATTTGATGGGGATGATACAGACTAGATCACAGGAAATAGTAATGAGTAGCAATTAAAAGAGAAGAAGACTATGAGAAGGTATATTATGTAATTGGCATTCCTAAGAATCTTGAAAAAAGAATTTAATGCTATAAAAGTTTTCAAGACATCAAGTAAAATGAAGACTGATTAGTGTTCAGTAAATTTTGAAAATTGGAACTATTTGTAGATCTTACTGAGATTGAGCCCCATTTGAATAAAACAAATGGAATCTAGATTGTTATAGTTTGAAAAGTGAGGAGACATATGTAGTAATCTAGATTTAAATTAGTTTATTTTTTTAAAAAAGAATATAGAGATATAAGTAATAACTAGAAGAATTTTTGAACAAAAAATATTCTAACAATTTATAAATCGTGTTAATTTCTGGCAGTGAAAGCAAAATATATAAAATTAACTACTTAGTAGAAATTAATGATTATAAATTAATGATTATTATTAATGGTTATAACAGTTATCAAAGTCAAGATCTACCAAGTGTTGCCCAGGATGTGGAGAAACTGAAAACTTTGTGCACTAGTGGTAATAATACAAAACAGTAGATTCTCTTTGAAAATTAATTTGATTGTTCCCTAAAGTAAAATATATACTTACTGTATCACCCAGTAATTCTAATTGTGTCAAAGAAAAATGACAACTTATGTTCCCATAAGACTTGCCCATATATGTCAGTGACAGCATTACTTACAATTATTTACAATTTTCTAAACCTGGAAGTAATTCAGATGCTGATTAACCGACAAAGGGATAAATTAAATGTTTCTTTGCTTGTCTTTTAAATGAGGATGTTCTTCAAACTACTGGTTTTTAATGCAAATAAGTTTCATCGTGGCTAACAAGATAAATGGAAAAACTAACTTGACTAAATTTTCAAGACAGGTTTATTGTGGTTCAAGAGAACTGAGCTGAAATGATTTTGGATAAGAAAAGATATTCAACAACCTTAATTCCAATTTATTCAGTGACATTGAGTACACTATTTAATCTCTTTGTAATTATGATTCCACTAAGTCACAAATTAATGTATGTTTCCTTTTTACCTTACTTGAAGTGCTAGAACATTTCCAAATTATTTGCAAATTGTATTTTAAAGGCTCTCAGGATGTGTTATATAAGCACTAATAAATGAAAATGTTATTGTAGCCATAGCTTAAAAATATTGTTTTAATCTGTAATGTCATTATATGCTCATAGTTTTAAAGTAAAATTCTAGTTCAAATTTAGAGGCATTTATCCTAAGGTATTGCTTTCATTTATTGTTGTTTTGATCATCTTAGATACAAACATCTAAATACTCTCTTAGAAAATGTTATCCCAGCCTGTAATAATGTACCACCTTTAATTTATGTTATCAAAAACTACACATCCAATCCACAATAATTCACTAAAATACACTGTAATGTCATTCCTTTTCTACTATTTAAACTTTAGTCATTAATCAAATATGTTTCTAAGACCACATACATAAAGACAGATTGCTAAAGTATGCATTTTTATTGTTGAGCAATACCTCCTTGTTGAGTTCTTAAAGGAGAAAACAAGTATCAATGTTTTATAATTTCAGATACAGGTAGAACCTAAGTATTGAGAGTAGAATAGTATTGTTCACCATATTCGTTCCACCACCTGAAGGCCCGACTTGAACTCAGTCTCTGATACTTAGTTCTCTGTGAACTTGGACAAGTCACTTAATCTAAGTGTGCTCAGTTTTCATATGTATAGAAGACTTAGGAATGAAACTTAGAATGTAAGACATTTACATTAAATAAGACTATATATACATATATAACTTAGGACATGTAATAAATATTCAATTATGAAGGATGACTACTAATAGTATTATCTACTCTAACACTTAGTTCATGTATGAACCCAGGCCATCCAGCTCATGAATAGCCATTACATTAGAAGGAAGCCAATATTTCATGTAGGACTATGGATGGTCACATGTTTAGGATATCAAATTCTAATTACAGAATCCCTTTTAACTGCCACATTCAAAAATAAAATGCTATGGTTCCATATCTGTTTCTGTGTCTTCAATTATCTTATACCAGAAAATAAATGTGAGCAGAGGATAAACTGCATTAGAGAGGGGGGAGTTTATGGGAAGAAGAAAACATTCCTTAGTATTATTTTAGCATAATAACCCAAAAAAAGAAAAGGGAGTATTGACTGATTAGGGGAAATTTTGTTTTTCACTAAATTTTGTATTTTCTTTGTTAAAATTAAAGGGATGATGAACATATATTACATGATGAATATGTTTGCTCTAAAATGTTTCTTTTTTGTCATGTTTCATTTCCCTTAATAAATATTCAAGATCCATTTGTAGAGAGCATATTCAATTAAATATTCAAAAATACATTCATGTTTTTCAAGAATGACTAAATTATTGCATGTCACAATTGAAAAAACAGAAATCAGGGGTTTTTTTCTACAAAAAGAAGTATAAAATGCACAATTCTATAGCTCTCATATTAAAATACAAATCCAAATAAATTACACAAAATGAAATTGGTTTTGTTCATTAGCTTTAGGCAATCTCTGAAATCATATGTTTCCCATAATAAGTACACCCGTTGCACTTAAAAGGAGAGTTTTATGTCAAATTTTTATTTGCAAATTCAAAAATATAACATAGAAATAAAGATAAACTGTGTGTATTACATCCACTGATTCCTGCTTGCTAAAGTTGTTCTTTGTGTTTAATTCCTCCAAAATTAACATAAGTTTTTATAAAGTCATTAATCATTAAAAGATTTTTGCTGTTGTTGCTAATCAGGATAGTCTTCCCTTTTCTCTTTATTCCCACATAGTGAAACCAAAGGATATTTATTTTTGCCTTAGAAACAGAGAAAATTTCTGTACAAATTTTAACAGAAAATGTTTTGTTATAATAGGAATAAAATATACTAAATGATGAATGTGTTTGCTCTATAGTAGAAAAGGGATGCCATTACAGTATATTTTAGTGAAGTATTTTAACAAAGTATTTGCTGTAATACTCTTTTTGGAATGTTAGCAACATTAACACATATCTCCTTTTCATCAGAATATGATAATTTCACTTAAATTGTACCAGCATACAGGGTTTTTTTTTTTTTTTAGGATAAAATAAGTACTGATTAAGTGTTCCTTTCAAATATAAACCTAAAGTAAACTGTATGAAAGACTTAAAGAATGAAAAATATTCAACCAAATATGAAAAAGCCTGAACATACTCATCGTTGCATTTCTTGTTATAGACTACAACAAGTTACCCTGTGGGGGAAAAAATATAACTTATTATAATTAATAATCATTAATAGATTAAAAGTGTAGATCTAAATAAACACAGCAGCACATAATGTAAATACTTTCTGTATTTTGCACCAAGCTTGAGTAAATGGTGCCACAAGGTGAAAAAGTTCTAATTTTCTTTAGCAGTATAACTACTAAAATTATCTATTTCTTTTTAAAAAAAGCAGATTCAAAGAGGATAACAAGAAAAAGAAAACAAATATAAACCATAATAATATCTCTTGACAAAGAAATACAATGGTCAATCCATCTCCTTCCTAATGCCTTAACCTCAGCATTCTACTGGCTTGCAGCTACATATTAGTGTCATAGGCACATAACTTGTCTCTAAGAAAGGGTTAATATGTTCCTGTCATTCTCTCTTTAGAAGCTCAATAGGTTATGTGTAATATTTTTAGTTCTCCAGAGCTTCCAAATGCACTTGGGATTAAAAATTTTTCCTCCAAGAATGTTTATAGGAGTCTCCATCTTAATATCCCTAATAGAAAAATCCAAAGCAGTTTTCTCTGTAAATCCATGGATCAAGACATGCAATGCTATATTTTCTGTTTCTCTATCTGTCTTGCCATTCTAACCAAGCTGCTTTATTTCTGGTGAAGGGGATCTTTTCTAATATATAAAATGCTGTAATTGGCTACTTTACTATATTAATACAGTAACTGGCCAAAAATTTACTAGCATTTGGAAAGAATTTAGCCTAAGGAGTAAATAACTAGTGGTAGATATTATCCACTTGATCAACAAGGGAAAAGGGAAATACTTACTGAATATAAGCTCTAAAACCAAATTTTATAGATCAGCACTTGTTTTGCCTTCATATGAAGAAAGCCCACTCAGGGCACTCTCCTGCTTAATTTTATCTTCCACCATGATAACTGCCTTTGAATCACTCAGTCACATCCAACATATCTCCTTGCTTTATTCTTGTCCTTCCGGCTATCTTCAAAGAAAAAAACCGAACATGTAACAACCTTGGTGAAGCTAAGTACCATTTCTATTGTAACAACAAAACATGGTTTCCCACTGTCCTTAAAATACAGATCAAACTACTGATGGCCTATGGGAAATTTCATGACATGGCCCCTGTCTATCTTCGTGACCTCATTTCAGTCTTAATATCCCTTTGTTCGATTCCATTAGTCTTCTCTCTGTTCCTGATCTTACCTAGTATATTCTTCTTTGGGCTTTTTCACTTGCCCTTTGGGATGTCTGGGAAACTCAACACAAATATTACATTTTTTGAGAAATCATTTTCTCTCAAGCAAAAACACCCTGTCCCCAAGCCAGTCATTCTTTTATATCACCCAGTTTTACTGTCTATAAAGCAGAAACAGTTTGTAATTCCCTTAATGTTGATTTTTGTTTTCTCTACTTTAAAATAGAATCTCCATAATCTCGTATGTTCCTAGAATCTAGAACACCACTGACAGAGAAGGTAATCAGTGTCTATCAGTTAACAAATGATTAAGAGCAGAGGCTATGTGATTCCTCAGTGCCCTGTCACCTAAATTCCAAAAAAAGAATAGGTGCTGAATTTAAAGGAATGATAGGAGGGTAAAAATTAATTTCCCCTAGAAACCTAAAGAGACTACTGACATTCCTTCAAGATTCAGAAGTATTGTACTTTTTGTCCCCTGTACATTAAATAAAAGATAAGAGTGAAAAATATAGTGGGATAATAATGTAGGTAAATAAAATAAAACTCAGCAAGCATATAAATCATGATAATTTCAGTTGTTACTCAATGATCTAATAGAAGAATCCCAGGGAAAAACAGATGATTCTTTTACTTTAACATTTTTTTAATGTACTATAAATGAGGGTGTATATATTATTTAATTAAATACAAACTACTTATAATATATGCTACTCTATCATAAAATTTAAACCCCATTGAGTAATAACCCACCTTCAAATGTACACACTTGATGGAGAATTAACACGTGTGTAGATAACCTTTTCTGCACTTGTCCTGTATTTTCCTGCCTTTAATAAATTTATTTCTCTTGACCCTGATAAGACAACTGAATCTGGGCTATATTTCTTCCTTTCTATCCTAGACAAACTCTCATTGCTATGCCCTCACGGATGGATATACCCAGCTATTTGTCAGTGACATGACCTACACAACCTCACTGGCCTCCTAATACCCTCTCATCTGATTTAGTTATTGAGATTTTTCTCTAACTTTAAATGAATTCTTAGTTTAATCTTCAAGAAGGTTAGCTGAGTAACCAACGGCTCAGGAAAAGGCTATTTCCTTTTCATACGGATCTTATGTATGAGGATTTTTCCGTTTTTGTATTCAAGTTGGCAAGAAAAGTGCTTTTATTTTGGTGCCATTTTCACCTCTTGCTTAATTTGGAAATAATTTCATACCTACACACAAATCTTGCATACTTGTGAACATGAGCAGGTTAAATGGCCATCTTTTATCTCTTTACAATTCAGTAATGGAGTCAAATTGTATTTTCAAGAAAACAAAATTCTTCTAAGGAACACATTTACATAATTCAAAACATCTCAAAAGAACTGTATCGTGGAAACTTATTTGTTGCTTATTTTATCCTTTCTGCAAAAGGAGTCCACATTTTTAGTAGTTGGGGAGATTTTAAATTTAATTGCTACAAGAACATCATTCAAATTTGCCATAAAAATGACAACTTCTGTGACCTTTTCATGTTCTGTCACAAGTAGGAGTGATGGATTGACAAGTGGTCCTGCCCTAAATACTGCAAATAACAATAAAAGGTATGTGGTGTGTATTTACAATATAGAGAATCAAGTTGTCTAATAAACATTAAAATAGCCCTGGAGAGTTAAGATTTTGAGCTTTTCATCTGAAATGAATTATTTTCAAAGTGAAAATTTGATATGATTTTACTAAAGTAACATCCTAGAATCAACTCATATGGACTATCTTCTCAGTACCAAAAAAAAAGTAAACAGTCACACATCAACATTTTTTTCCAAAGAGTGCTTTATCTAAATGTTAATACTAAACACAATTTCAATAGTATTTTATATAAAGCACTCCCTCAAAGGAGTACTTTATAAAGTAGTAGACAATAGTGTTTTAGCCATCTTTTCAGGAAGCAATGCAAACATTTATTATTGTTAAGCCATGACTATTGTCATTATTCTAAGCAACACCAATAATGGCTGCTTACGTTCATCCTTCAGAAAACACAATTAAAAATGAATCACACAAGAAGAGGAATATATCAAAGTCTGACAGACATATTTATTAAGTTACCAGTGTGGGAGAGGGTGAGAGAGGAAGTAAAAAAAGAAGAGACATTAGACCAAAAAGTGTAAAGTTTGAGTTGTGTACTTCATTTTGGTTGCTAGCTTGCTTTGACTTTTCTTCATGGCTTTTTGTTTATCTTTCCCATGTCCCATATAATAGTGAAACCATTTGGTCTCTGTCTTTTTCTTTTTGACTTGCTTCTGCTAATATGGTTTCTTTTAAGTACAACCATGTTACCATGAAATCATCCAATATATTAAATGTTATTTAAAAATTAAATACAGATAAAGAAACAAATTACACATGTGTAAAGAAAAAGTGACCATTTTGAGCTTGTGGGTAGAAAGCACAAGAAAGATCTAATGCCAGAAACTTTCCATCTATAACCATTATCTCCATTAGGATAAAGCCTGAAAGAGGAGAATTCATTGCATCCAGCAACAAAAAGACCTTGTTTGACCCAAAGATGTATATGCTACTACAATGTCATGCAACTGCTAAGGTCCTAAAAAGTTATGCCAACCATACATTCCAAAATATGTCAGTTTTTGGCTTAATCAGGGGAGGTGGTATTTTTCAAATTATTGAGTTAAAGGGGCTCTGTATATATTATGGACTTATCAGTCAGACTAATTATTAATACTTCTCCCATTCTACATATTGAGTTTTATTTTCTTCAAGGCACCTTTCAAAGAATATGTTTTTTTGGTAACATCAAATTTGTTCTATTTTTTTCTTTATAGTTTATGTTTTCGCATCTATCCAAGAAATTTTAGACAAGGAAGAGTTAGCATAATCCTGGCACAAAATTCTAAATGTGAATTTTTTTTTTGTCTCTTTCATGTAAATATCAACTCTTCACTGAAAGGGCTGGAAAACATAAACCAGAAACCTTTAACCATGTTAATTTCCTCTATATATCCTCAAGTGTAATCAGAACAGCCACATGGTTAAACTTGTAATTAAGTCTATTGTCATTCCCCAGGATTCTTCCGGTATCTAGAGGCACCAAACTCATGAATTAAATGGAAATACAGTAAGTAATATCACCCTCAGGTTCTTCAGACTCTTGTAGATGGCAACTATATCTGCCACCTCCTTCCCACCATACATACAACCAGGATATTATTTTTATATTTCCCTCCCAACACCAGAAAAGAGAGAAAAACTTCCCCATTGTGGCACTTCATCACAGGTGAAGAATTCAAAGAAGGAGCCCATTCTAAATGCTAATCAAGGTAGCCCCAATTTAATATTCAAAGATGAGGGGACTGAATATCACTTTTTGAGAATACAGAGTAAGCTCACTGTTAAGTTAGATTTGGATGAAGACTCCATTTGTTCCTGACTGCTATGGGTTTCTAGTCAATAACGTCTCTTCCGGGTCTTCAGAGATTGTTATCCACTTAAATGTCATACATAACAATCCTAATGTCTAGGTATTCCTATTATCCTAGTGTACATTTAACCAAGTCAATAGCCTTTGGTTATTCAGAACAGATTAAAGCTATCATTACAAAGTTTTGCCTTAGTTTTGGAGAATCCTTCCCTGTTAGCCAATGGTTTCTGGGTCTGAACACTGTCTCAGGCACCCAGGAAAATAATCATGACTTTTTATTGCAGAAACCATTCTCAGATCACCTATTTTTGTTATGTTTTCAATTCATCGGTGTCATATTCCCCATCTATTATCTGTGTAATTATCTGTGGCTAATGTAGTATCACTCCCATTTTGCCAGTCACTACAATAATTAAGAAGCTCCAACTTGTTATAGAAAAACACTGCCACCTGACTTCTACTGCCTTGGGGGTCATATCATCTCCTTGGCTATTAACAGAACAACAAACCACCTCTCCCATAATCAGACCTCACCTGCAGAAAAAATGCCATCACTCATCAACTTGATAGTGTTGGGAGGTAATCTCACTAGCTCACTCCTGATACTCTTAGTGAATATTTGATCTTGCTGACTTTCCAGGATAGTGTTGGGAAGTAATCTCACTAGCTCACTCCTGATACTCTTAGTGAATATTTGATCTTGCTGACTTTCCAGTGTATATAAACTGCTGCTGAACCTAGCTGTCTTGTGGACATAATTCTCTACTGTGCATTCTTTCACACCATGACACAATAGCATTAGTCTTAAACCCTTCTAGTTACTATCTGTTGCAGCGATTCAGATGCTACACCTCTGCTCAGAGTAGCCTACCAGGTTCACCACCCTTAGAGAAGCCACCCCAGGAAGTTTGCACTGTAACTTTGTATTCTTGCCAATGTATGCATATCCTAAATTCCAAGAGAGTCTTCTAAATCAATAATCTCATTTTTATGCAGTCTTATAGCCAAGCTTACATGATGAAGCAACATCAAAATTCAATCTCATAGGTACATTTTCGATAGTATGTGCTGGTGAATTCCTTCAAGTTCTTTAGAAATGGGGAGAAAATGACCTCTTTATTCCCTTATCAGACCCAGAATATTCCAGGCTGATATATGCTGTAAATTAATCCTAATAATCAGGAGAGGAGAAGACAAGTACTATTGGTAATCCCTGTAAGCTTCTGCAATATATTACTAAAATGAAAAGACACCTTACAAGACCTAAGGTTTGTAAAAGTTGCAGAGTCATTATCTTCAAGGACACTGGTTCCTAACCTATCTATTCAGTGTCAAATTTTCCCATCAAGGGTACTGTTCTTGCCATAAGAACCCTGCCTCAGTTGAGCATTCAATCATTTTTGCAGCTATCACTTTTAATTTTAAATTCTGACTCTGGTTCAGCTACATCTTCTTGCCCCCTATAAGAGATAAAGATCTCTTTGTAAGTTTTCAAAGAAGTCCACTAACCTTCACATTTAGTGTTAAATTGCTTGTTAATGTCTAGAAAAGGAAAACAAATGGAATTTAAAACATATTGACTGCAAAAACCATGGGTTGTCTATCTCTGAACTTATTCAATCTGAGAAAAGGTACACTTTTCTTTTTCCAACTGTTTGATTTCCTGTAGTTACAACTGATTTTTCCTAATTGATATAGTAAATATATAGAAAACAACTCAAGAGATCCAGGCAGGTAACAAGTCACCAGAGCACATATAGTAGGTAAAGCAGGAGAGAATATTTTAGAGTAAAAAGAAAACAAGACCAAAAAAATTAAGCACTGATGAACACTGATGCTTAAGAAGAGCTGGTAGGGAATGGAACAGTTGGAAAAAGACAAGCAACCATGAAGAGGAAGAATGAAAAGGACAATAAAAGTGATGTCCTAGAAACCAGGACAGGAGATAGGAGGTATGAATGTTCAATTGCTATGAAACAGAACAGTTGGAGAGCAGGAGAAAAGTCCTGTAACCCATATGCATTCCTAAGTCTAAACAGAAAAATTAACATCAGAAAGACTAATAAAAGCCCAAAACTGAATAGCACACATATGAAAAATTACATGGTTGTACAATCTGAAGAAGAATGGGGTGAACCTGGATATTTGTTTTACATTTAGGCACCAGAAACATCCAGAAGAATGAGAAGGAGACTTCACATGATAGACAAAAGAGACACAATCTCATCTCTATTCTGAGAGAAAAAGAGGTGACTTTAGAGAGGACTTGTTCACTGATAAATCTACACACAGAGATGTCCTAACAAACTATATTCTTTTAGATCATAAAGGACGGAGTAGTGACTTTTTCTTTCCTTAGGGAAAGGGCAAAGGACAAAAGTACCTATGTCCTCACTACTCTTAACTTAAAATAATCTGCATTCTTTAAGCCATAGTGCTAGGCTTCCCAAAGCTCACAGGGTCTCCACAACTCTTCAATTCTTTTTCCAAGGTAACACTCAGAAGAGGTCTACCCTCACTGTTTACAATATCCAGTATATGGAAACAACTCAAATGCCCAAAACAGATGAATGGATCAGAAAGCTGTGGTATATTTACACAATGGAATATTATTCAGCAATCAAAAAGGCATGTTTGATGCATTTGTGATAACGTGGATGGACCTAGAAGGAACCATGCTAGCAGAAAATAAGCCAGAAAGAAAAAGAGAAATACTAGACAGTCTACATTATATGTGGGATATAGGGGAAATAAACAAACAAAAGGACAAGTAGCAGTTTTCTAACAAACTGTCAGCATATCTGAAGCATAGAGCAAGAAAGGAGGAGAGAGGGTAAAATCAGGGAAGGGATGGACTCAAGAGATTAAAATGATGATTCACATGTGACAAGGTCGTGGGAAAACCTCGGGGTATACAACGATGTTTTATATGTGTGTGTGTATGTGTAACATTATATATATACAACATCATATATACATAATGCAACCAATTTTAAAGTATTTTGAAAAAAAGAAAGAAGAGGCCTACCCTGAGCACATGGAAAACTCTTTCATGTTTCTTGGAGGGAGACCCACCCCACAAAACCAAACACAGGAAAGTTTCATTAAGTCAGGTGATACCACCATACAGCATTTTAGTCAGTGGGGATCAGATTCCATTATGACCATCATATGGGTTATCTGTTTCTTAGTCACAGATGGGATGGTTTTCATCTCTAGTGGCTATATCTTCACTATCACCTCTCTTTCCCAAGTGAATGAAAAAAGGAAATGTGAACGGATCATAGTTGCTACTGGAAATACAATTCAGTGCAGCCTTTATTATAATATTAATTGGTTTGGATCCCAAACAAGTGGACTGACTGCCCCAAGGAAAGGTAAGTCTGGAAATCTAAGCATGGTTTACCATACCCCAGGAAAACAGTTCCTCCCCCAGAAAAAAGACATTGCTCTAGAAAAGGAAGAAATCAACGGGCTAACTACGAACCAACAAACAGCAATGAGGGAGGAGGCAGAGAGACCAGAGTGGGGGTCAGGGGAAGAGGGGAGCTTTTCCAAGGAGATCAACTACCATACAAAGATGGCCAATGTTATATGAAATCTTAAAATAAGAAAAAAATGTATTAATTGAAGGACAATGGAGTCTTAATATGAAAGGCAGCATATTTTATCTCCCTTGAAAATAAAAATTATGGTTTAAGCTTAGAATGACCTACCAAGTAGACAACAGAGTGAATGAAGATTTCTGACCCTTTCACTTAAAAAAAAAAGCAAAATTCTAAAGTTCCCTGCAGCTGATTCAGGCCTCAAGCTTGCTTTGAAGATGACAGCACTTGAGTTAGTGATATAAGGATAGGAAGGAGGAAGGGATAAAATTGAGTAACTAAAATACAGGTTAAAGATGATACATTTTAAGTGTTTTTATTTCTTTTTGTCAGTAATCAGCAAATCAAAACATCAACTTTGGGAAGATTTAAAGATACACATTCTGCAGAAAAGCTAAAGAAGGGAAGTACAGATGCAGAGTGATTAAAAGAAAGGCAGACCAATCTTCAATGTCTAACACAGCACTGAGGGGTTTTCATAGCTGCAGGAGTCATTCTTTTTTCCTTTTATTGCTATGGAATCTGTAAGAATGACTTGAAAAGGCATATAAGAATTTGAAAGTGTTTCTTTTTTCTTTGCTTTCTGAGAAATTTTTTTCACCTAAGATGTATAGAAAACCCACAATTAGTAAAAGTGAAAAGATGGCTATGAACAATTAAAATCCTTTCTGCTTCATTAGCTTTTCATTGTTAAATGTTGTCACTGACAGATGCCAGGCTGAGATATTGAATGTGTCTCTCAAATAGAACAGATATCAAGCAATGAATCAAAGGAAAATGTAACACAAGAGAACTCAAAGGCTAAGCATGCAAGCAATGACACAGGTAGAAGATTCAAAATCAGTACATGCTTCTATTCTGGTAATTTCACTGTGCACTTGCGCTCACAAAACTATGTGTAGGGTAACATGAATAATTTCCATTGTCCTAAAATATTTCTTAACAATATAAACATAATAAAGGAAGAACATTATCACCATAATTTGAGAGACTCAATAAATTAAAATGTAGGACCACTTGTTTAAAAAGCAGAAAATAATATTTCTGAAAATACCATACCAAAATAAAAAAATTTCTTGAATTCTCACTGGATTTGCCATGCTGGGTATTGTTTACTATTTAAAATACTTCTAAATTTTTTCACTAAAATTTAAAATCATTTGAATGAACTTTACCATTAAAAGGGATGCAGTCATTTAAAAAATGACTTTATATTGTGCTGTCATGTTAAAGGAAAGACATGAAATTTAATTCATAAGCACCACAAAATTATATAATCACATAGTATATATGCCTTAGTACATGTATGTATACTATTAATACTTAACAGAGCAGTAGAAAGATTCCTCAAAACTATACTGATTTTATTTTGTTTCCACTTTTAATTGATTTATGATATTTAATTGTGGTAAAATAAACATAACATTCACCATCTTACTCATTTTTAAGGATACAGTTCAACAGTTGAGGTGCTTTCCCATGTTACACAGCCATTACCACCATCTTTATTTCACTTCTAGATTTGCACACATACTTTATTTCTATCAACTTGCTTTCTTTGGCTGACTCGTGTAAGGAATAACAGAAAATAAAATGAATGGAAGCCCTATTTTTCCCTTTTCATTGCATTGTGTTTAATGTAAGTTACTGATACAAACAACACAAGTATGAGAAGATATAAAGAATTCCTTGGCTGTTTTTCTGAATGCCATTATTGCCTTCTTTTTGGACTGGAACCAAATCCAGATTCAGTGGCATAACGTGGCCTCTAAGATGGTCAATACTTACTCCCCTACCTCCAAGTCACACACAGACTGAGGAATTTAACTCCTAGTGACTTTGCATATTCATGAACTTCCAACTATTTCAGAAATTTGTACTATATACAAATGAGGCAAGGAGATCTGAACTAACATATTATTACACATACTTCCTATATCACCTCTTTTGCTTCATTTTCCCATTGCCCTTTACTTACAAAACACAAATTAAAAAATAAAGTTAAAGTATCTTTTCAGTTCTCCCAATTTTTTAATTGGGCTTCTTTTTTTGCTTTTGTTTAGTTGTGTAAGGTTCTTGTGGATCTTTGTTATTAAACCCTTATCACTCTTGTGGAGGGCAAATTTTTTTTCCCATTCAGATGGGCTTCTTTTAGTTTTTTCTGTTGTCTCTTTTGCTGTACAAATGATTTTTAGCTTGATGTAGTCCCATCTGTTTATGTTTTCCTTCATTTTTTTGTCATCTATAGATGTTTCCAGAAAGGGATTTCTGAATTGCAATTCATGGAGGGTTTTGCCCAAGTTTTCTTCTATGTATATTATAGTTTCAGGCCTGACATCTAAGTCTTTTATCCATTTTGAATTGATTTTATATATGGTGTGAGGGAGTTGTCTTGGTCTATTTTTTTTTAAATGTCTTAGTCCAATTTTCCCAGCATCATTTATTGAAGAGGCTATCTTTGTTCCAATGTAGGTTTTTCCCTCCTTTGTCAAAGATTAGTTGACTATATATGTGTGGTTTTATTTCCAGGCACTCAATTCTGTTCCATTGGTCTGATTGTCTGTTGTTGTACCAGTCCCATGCTGTTTTAATTATTATGGCTTTGTAGTATAACTTTAAGTCTGGAATAGTTAGGCCTCCATTCCCTCTTTTTTGGCTAGGAGGCTTTTTGATATTCAAGGTCTTTTGTTATTCCATATGAATTTCTGTTATTTTTTTCTATCTCTTTAAAGAATGCCATTGGAATATTTATAGGGATTGCATTGAATCTGTAGATTGCTTTTGGAAGAATGGTCATTTTGATGTTAATTCTTCCAATCTATGAACAGGGAATGTCTTTCCATTTTTTATGTCTTCTTCTATCTCTTTTAGCAGTGTTTTAAAATTTTCTTTGTATATTCTCCAAAGAGTAGATACAAATGGTCAACAGGCACATGAAAAATTGCTCTACATCACTAGCAATCAGGGAAATGCAAATCACAGCCACAATGAGATACCGCCTTACTCCAATAAGAATGGCCCACATCAAAAAAAAGAGGCAACAACAAGTGCTGTTGGGGATGTGGAGAGAAAGGAACACTCTTACACTGCTGGTAGGAATGTAAACTGGTCCAGCCACTATGGAAAGCAGTGTGGAAGACCCTCAAAATAATGAAAATGGAACTACCATTTGACCCAGCAGTCGCACTTCTGGGAATCTACCCAAAGGAGACCTCAATGTGGGTACAAAGGGACACCTGTGCCCAGATGTTTATTGAATCACTATCTATAGCTGCAAGGACATGGAAACAACCCAAATGTCCCAAAACAGACAAATGAATGAAAAAGTTGTGGTATATATACACAATGGAATATTACTCACCAATTAAAATGACAAATTAGATTAATTTATTGTAACATGGATGCATCTAGAAAATCATATTAGCAAAAACAAGAAAGAAAAGACAGATACCAAATGGTTTCACTATTATATGGTACATGGGTAAGAGAAACAAAAAGTCATGAAGAAAAGTCAACACAAGCTAACAACCAAATTGAAGTACACAATTCGGATGGGGGCGAAGAGGGTAGAGTGGGAATGGTCAGGGGATGGTGAACCCTGGGGATTACAAATATGTGAAATTTGTATATAAATAAATTATTAAAAAATAAAATTGATGTGAAAAAAATAAATAAATTTAAAGATTCCAAGATGTCATTGCAGGATATTTACCCAAGTGCTCAGCTTTCTGAGAGCAAGGCCCTGAGTGACTACAGTGGACATATACCCAGGAGGTCATGCGGCTGACTTATAGAGCACATTCTCTATTACATTACCTGGTATCATATCAGTTAATGTCACCTGTGGGTCAGCATGTGTTATCTTCTGTTAAATTAGTGAAACAAGAAGGGTATTAAAAATAGAGTGACTCTAAGGAGCCACCGTGGAGTAAACAAGCAAACCAAAATCTGAGCCAGCAAATGTGTCAGCGCTATCCAAGGTCACGCAGTCACAAATAGCAGCCAGGCATTACACATTAGCCAGTGAAGTTGACCCCTTTGGTTCTGCACTAACTCTCTAACAGTCTTTCCTAGACTGCTCATGACCTCCTGTTTGGTCCTGGCCAATTTAAATCTAAGTTTGCTCAAGTAATCCATTAAAATATATAATATGTATTCTAACACTCATTTCAGAGCAAAGCGCTAACTGACTTCTGGGGCTAACTAGGAGCATAATGTGGACTAGAAGCTGAGTTTCCCAACCCTTACAGAGGAACCTGTCTTCCAGTGCCTGTCCACCCCTTGAAGAGCTGACAGGCAGCAAAGGGAGAGGCTACATTAGCCTATCCCTTGCGTGTATTTTCTATGCAATATCAGAGACAGCAAAAAGCAGTGAATTACAGTACATCAGATACATTGGTGGCAGAATTGTTAAAGTAAATAGAAGATCCAAATCAGGAGTGACTCGGTGAAGCCTCCCTGCAGGACATAAGCTTTGATGAGGGACTCAAAAGGAATATGGAATAGAGGCAAAGCCCATGTAGAGAAGGAATGTTCTCTCCATGAAAAGCAAGTAGAACTAGCAGACAAATCAGCCTGGGAAGGTCATAATTTGCATGCATGTATGAAGAGTGTCAGCCTAAGATACCATGTCTGGCATATATTTCTTTAATTATCTTACAACCAATCTGCTTAAAGCTATTTCCTCCCACATATTTTAGCTCCCTAAGTCAGTGGTCTCTTTTGTTTCAACATCTAGGCATTCCTTATATGTGACATGTTCTATAATCATGTCTCTGTTTATTTGGTTGGTTTTAGTAAAGCAGAAAGAAATGTTCACCAAAAGATGACTGAAAACACTGGAGTATATGTTAATGGGGGAAAGATTTAAATATTCTCAGGATATACATGTAATTTTTTTTTTAGTAATGCTATGTGATTAAATCACAACCTAAGTGTTTCTTACCATCCTTTAAATATCTTCTGGATTGTTCAAGATGTATGTTTTCATTTGCTCAGATGGAAGAGGGTCTGATGCTTCTCAAAATGCCAAGCCAGCTTACCAGCAGTTCCCATTGATCTGTGATCTCTCAGGGAGGTATGGGCTCCTCCTGTTGCAGTAAGCTAGATGATGCTCAAAGTTTCCAGAGTCTGGGAGGATGAGAAGGTGCTCTTAGGAGCTGCCCACAGACTCTAGGCTTGGGTGTGTCAGTTCCATGTTCACCCAACCATCAGTGTTCTTTACAAATGCTTCACATGAATCAATCCACAATGGGCCAGCTGCTGAAGGGAACCCTTAGAGTCTGGGTGTAGGAGGGTGGGTACTTTGTCAGTAGCATAACAGAGTTCCTGTGGGGCTTTTTCTCAAGCTTTCCTACCATCTCTCTTACTCTCTATCTCACCTCCTTTTAAGGTAGTGACAGGCATACCCTTAGTTCTCCTCGAAGTGTTTTTGCAGACTTGCTGATGTAGGTTTGCTGAGGAAAAGACAATGGTGCTAATATGCCATCTTGGATCTGTTCAAGATTTCCTAAACTTGCTTTTCTACAGAAGCGGTAACCACGTTTACCTCTAAAACCATACCAGGAGCTTTTATTTCAGGGTACCCTTTCAATCTAAGACTCATTAACTAATGAAAAAAAAAAAAAACTTTCATTCAATGCTCTCAGAATTTCCCATCATCTGGACATAACTGCCAGCATCTCACTCACCTTGAAAGAAAGCTCAGGATACCAACATAAAGCCAGGAGTGGAGCATTTCTGCCATTCCAGTAACCTGGGAGGCTGAGGCTGGGGATCACTTGAGTCTGCGGGTTTGAAACAACACTGGGCAACATAGTGAGATTTGTTCTATTAAAAAAAAGAATACCAGCATAAGGGGCAAGCAACCCCTGCAACATTTTGCCATTTTGTTTAGGTGAAAAAAAAAATTCATAGAAACTCACAATCAAGTCTATGTTTCTCCTTTTTTGTCCTCTTGATAGTTTCCACACTGTACACACACACACACACACACACACACACACGGAGAGAGAGAGAGAGAGAGATGCTTTCATTACTACCTATCCATTCTGACATATATATATATATATATAAAAACACATTACACAGTTTTTGCCAAAATATATTATTTTTAAAGCTCTAATAGTAGAAAATAACCTGTGAAGTGATTCTTTCACCCACAATGAGACCTGTGCCATAGGCCTCCTTGCTGTGGTGTGGATGAGAAATTAAATAGGTGGATAAGGATGAGATAAGGCAATGGAGACCCCAATTATGAGACAAGGGTGTTAGATATGAACTCCCTGGTGATCTCACCCATTCTATACAGTCCCCTTTTCCCAGATGCTTGCACAGTGTCTGGCAAACACAGATAACGAACACGTAGAAGTTTTATTATTTCAGTTAAAGAATGGTACATTCTTCAGTGTTTGTCTTTGAAAATACATTGCTGAAAGTGATTAGGTAGAGGGCTGCATGCATGCCTGGGTTCCTAGCATCAGAGCTCCCTTGCCAGTGGGGAGCAAAGGGGGTGAAGGATCCTGTGTAAGCCCCCTAAGCCGGGTGGAGGGGGGACAGGGTGGGGGTTCTGGTGCCCCCACCCACCAGCGGGTGACTGCTACACAGGGTAGTCATCTGAAGCCCAGTTCAGCAGAGCCATGTTGCCCCCTGCTCCTAGCCCAAGGGGAGCATGGAAGACCACAGGCTCAGCCATCTGGGCCCCGCCCCCACTCAGGGAAGTTCTGGCATGGGCGCAGGGTGGGAACTTGAGTCCCACCCATCAGCAGACAGCTTCCTGAGGGCTGCCTGCATGCCCAGGTCCCTAGCCATTGGAGCTCCCTTGCCAGCAGGGAGCAAAGAGGGTGAAGGACCCTGGGTAAGTCCCCTAAGTCGGGTAAGCCAGGGAGGGGGGACAGGGTGTTGTTTTGGTGGCCCCCTACACCAATGGATGACTGCTGCATGAGTCAACCATCTGCAACCCAGATCAGTGAAGCCATGTTGCCCCCTGCTCCTAGCCCAAGGGGACCATGGAAGGGTACAGGCTCAGCCATCTGGGCCCCACCCCATGCTGGGAGGTACCAGCTTATGGGGGAGTGGGGAAGCCCCTTCCATTTCACTCTCACTCCAGCTAAACTTCAAGAGGAACAAGAACATGCGCAACACAAACCCCATCATAGAACAGGTGAAGGATCATACAAAAATCCAGCCCACAAGACTGAGCTGGACACAGTCAATGGGCAACCGAGAGACCAGTGCATGCAAGACAAGAGAAACAACTGTAGAAACACGATGTCAAGAAGCACACCAATGTGCTCACCAGGCCAGGAAGACCCAAGAGTCATTTTGGAGATGCCTTCCAGGAGAGCAACACCTCTTCCCCACATAATGGAAGAGGAGAGGAAGACCAAAGATGGGGTAATCAGCCCCCACCAAAACTGCAAACTGAGGCTGAGGAGATGATCTACAAAGGCCATTCACAGACACCTGTATCCACAGAGAAACTTATTTACCAACACCGGCTGGGGGCGAGACTCCCTACATCTGACACCAGAGCCATAAGGTAAAGCAGAAAAACAACAGAGATGGGATTGGAGAAGACAATCTGCAGCAAGAAAACATGGACAGATCACAAATGAATACAGACTGGCTCCCCAACACAAACATAAGACTGAAAACCTATCAGCACGGTTC
>PVHY01013884.1:0-40151 GCA_004024945.1 Uropsilus gracilis
GGGGGGGGCGCAGTTATTAAAATTGTGTTCTAATGACATAAGGCTAGGATGAATTTAGATCCAATAAAAACCAGGTTTATTTAAAATCACTACATTGATCACTGGTCAGCATTTAAAAATAATAATTTATTTATATTTAGAGACCTGTTTTGTGAGTCTGATCTAGTGATGATTTGGGGGTATGTGACTATAACAGTCAGTTTTGGGGTATGTGACGGTAGTCCACAGAGGGAAAGCTGAACCTGCCCATTGCCTGTCATCCATCTACTCTCCTGTTATGACACTGTCCTCTCCGTATGCAGGGTTTATGATGGTTCTGCTTGTATAGTGGGTGGGATTAATAGCACTTACAGATAAATGTTGTATTATCTAAAATAACATTTTTCTTAGGTAGCTTAGAAAATCGAGAAACAAATATAAAACAGCTTTCTTAAAGCATAACCCCTATTCTTAAGGACATGAAATGGAGTGAATGATTCCTCTCCTCTAACTAGTGTGACTTTCCTTACTCCTGAGCGTTCTTCCATGTCTGCGTTTACTCACAGCTTGTTTGCATGGACATCTGTGTCCAGATGGTCTTAGGGTGTAAGTAGGACAGTGATGGAAGCCATGCCCATTCCCAGTTGGGTTCTTAATCATCGATGTTTCATGACTAATGATCACCATAGAGTGAGCAAGTGCTTTAGAACCAGGCTGTCCTGTCAGCCTCATAGAAAGCACTTTTAACTTGCATGATAGTTTCCTTTCCTTGCTGTACACATCGCTTCATAGATCTCAGTAGGCAGAGAAATGCAGCAAGGAACTAGTCTTCTTTCCAGATCTCAGCCCAAGAGGTGACTTTCAGTTCTTAGTATTAATTCATGTAGTTGTGAAAGATTTTCAGATTGGCGTTAACTAGGTTGGGTTTTGGCTGTGTGTGTGTGTGTGTGTGTGTGTGTGTCTGTCTGTCTGTCTGTCTGTGTGTGTGTGTGTCTGTGTGTGTGTGGACACAGGTTTGGTTTTGGCTGTGTTTGGACACAAGTTGGGTTTTGGGGGTGTGTGTGTTTAGACAAAGCTTGGGTTTTGACTGTGTGTGTGTGTGTGTGTTTAGACACATGTTCCTTGTACATGTCTGTTGGAAGAAGATGGGTTGCTGGTCTTGCTTAGGTCCCTTGGGGCCTGCTGTTCATTGAGACCTCTTGAATTCCATTAAATGGAGCGCAGACAGCATGTGTCATAAAGACTGCTCGGGCAGGGTGAAGAGCAAAATTAGTGCCTGTGGGTGGGCATGTGTTCTCATCACATCCCAGAGAACTGCAGTGTGCAAAATCTGTTAGGAACTTGTTCTAAAGAAAAATAAATTAAACCCCCCCCCTTTTTTTTTTTGGTTTGAGATATATTAAAAAAAAATCTTCATGTTGAAGAAATGGAAGTGTTAGAAAACCCTTGTGATTATGTTTTTAAATAATCTTAAAAACTGAAGTTGCAGTAGCAGAAAGAAAAGGGATTGATCAAATATTTTTAGGGATATTGTCGTTTCTATTGTAAACATGGTCCATAGAATATAATTGGCTAAGGATTAGGGGAATCTGTTAGTGCTGACAATTAGGGGAAAGCCTATTCTGCTTAACTTTCTTGTTTTTTCTTTGAAATAATTTTGTAAGAATTATTTCAAAGCATTATCAAAGGAATAGGTCATTTGTCTTAGACCAAAGAACAACACATAGGCAGCATTTACAGTTACATTTGAGGTAGATCTTTCTTTTGCAGTTACCTGAAAAGGTCTTGCAAGTTTGTTAACGATTCCTCATTGTATGGAAGACATTTTTTAAAGGATGGTTGTGACATACGCATCTTGTGCAAAGGACATAGGCTACTTTATATTTGAGGGAAGTTTTTATTGCTTTAATAGTGACTGTGTTTACTTTTTAAGGACTACAAAAATGTTCTCTGTAGCCCAAGTGCAAAATTTTTAACCTGGGGTCCTCTTTTTAAGTGGCCAGTCCTCTTTGTTTCTCAATTTGTCTTTTTTGTGTGTGGCAAAAACGTCACATAAAATTTGCCATATAACCATTTTAAGTGTACAGTGTGTGAGTATTAACTGTATATACATTGTGCATCCAATTTCTAGAACTTTTTCATCTGGCAAAACTCTATAGTCATTAAACAACTCCCCTTTTGCCTATTACCCACCCTTTGCATCCACCACTCTCTTGCTTCTGGGAGTTTGAGGGTATAAACAGTGGAATTTTTAAGTGGAATCATCCAGTATTTGTCTTTTTGTGACTATATTACTTAGAACAATGTCCTTAAGGGCCCTCCGTGTTGTAGCAAATGACATGATTTCTTTTGTTGTGGTTGAAGAGTATTCTATGTGTATAGCATTCTTTCTCCAGTCTCCTCTCTGGATATTTAAGTTGTTTCTACCTCTGGGCTGTTGTGACTAATGCTAGACTGAAGTGAATGTGTAGTTAATTGCCTTTTGAGATAGGAGTTAACTTTCAATAAATGGTAGGGTTAATTCCTTATATGCAAACACAAGGAAAAATGCAATCCTGTCATATCACCTTGTATTGATCTAACCCTTTCTCTTTATACAAGAGTTTCCATTGATGGAGTTATTACTCACTGTAGGAAATTGCTGGGTATTCAGGGTGCCAGGAATTGTGACTTTCCTAGAAGTGAGTATAGTCCTTGGTAGTGTTTGAAGCACAACGGAGAATGGGTGGGACTGTGGGTATTTCCTTGACCAGACATTAAGAAGGGGGCCCTTTTATTTTTTCTTCCCATTCTCAGTGACAGCCTACAGGGACAGTGTGGCTTCAGGCTAGGATAATTGTATCTCTTTGGCCTCACAGACTTCCAGCTTGACAGTCAAGTTCTCTGGCGGGAAAAGTTGGCCACAGCTGCTTGGGTGTGCTGCCTCAAACAGTGTTTAGCATCACAGAATGCATGTGCTCCCTGGTACAAATGTCCTGATGATGACCAAGAATTCCCAGCTCAAACTGTAGTTGCCAGTGGTCTCAGTTATCTGTGAGGGTCATGGTGTGTCGTGAAATCAAACACCACCAGCTGGCGGACTTTGAAGTTCCTGGAAGTTTCCTTTGAAAGCAAACTAGAATACTCTCCAATAAGTGGAACTTATTTAAAACTGTTGTGTTCAACTGTGAGCAAGCTGGGTGTGGTTAGTTTACTTGGCTTACACATTCTCCTTACCACCCTGTTCTTTTTTGGCAGGAAAGTAACTTAATGGAAGCATATATGCTCAATGAATGACTCTGTTTCATAATGACTTGGAAGGAAAGTTCCTTTGTAGGTCAAATCTTGTCCCTTTGGGTAGTCAAGAACTTGCTGTTGCATGACTGTGCCGTGAGCTTGTAAAGCTTGCCTGTTGCTTCCTAATTGTTCAGTAGTCACTGCCACCATAAAAGACAAGACATTTTCCTGACAACACTTGCTGTGGTCTCCAAATTTGACATCGATACTGACACTGTTGTTCCATTTGCATTTAAACCAGTGATGGTGAGTTTGGTTTGCCTATGTGCACACCAGCCCCCTCTCCCCGCAGACCCCCTCCGCTTGAATTTATCTGCGAGCCAGCTTGCTTAGGCAAAAAGATTCCCTAATATGATGAGTTCTTTTTTTTTTTTGAGACTAGGTCTTGCTATTTTTGCCTGTGGAACCGCAGGCTCTTGTTGCCCAGGGTACCACAGACTCAAGCAATCCCTAGCCTCAGCTTCCCAGGTAGCTGGGATTATAGACGCGCGCCACCATGCCCAGCTATTTTTTTGGAACTAGGTCTCGCTATGGGCCCCAGGCGGGACTCAAACCATGATCCCTAGCCCTGGCCGCTTCATAGGCTGAAGCTTACAGGCACGAGCCACCGTGCCCAGCCCTGATGAGTTCTTGATAGAGCTATTCAAGATCAGTGGTGACAAATTCTCAGAACTCCAAAATGGAAACCTAGGTGGAGAGTTCACTAACTCCTTGTTGCTCCCCTACTCCCCCCCACCTCAGACCCAGGTAGAAAACTCTTGGTCAGAACTCAGCCAGAGTTGACGAGAACTGGCTTTTTTTCCTAGAGGTGGGGAAGGGTGTTTCTGTTAAGTAGACTGTCAGTGGGCAGTAAGGTCATCTGGGAATGCAACTGCACGTCACGCATATCATAAATTGGGGATCATTATACATTTTGGTATAATGCTCCCCATTATACATTTTGGGGGGGCAACCATCCTACTTGAATTAACTAATTTACAAGAAAACATTTGGACCAGAACCCATTTGTAAAGTCAAACGGCCTGGACCTAACATGGAATTTAAGTGCACATAGTTGATTCATCGAAGGTCTGCAGTAACTGTCTTCCCATGTTTCAGTTAAGCATTCGCTGCCTTCTTGCCTTTTCCTGGCATTGTCCCCTTTCTCTCCAAATGTAGTCAAGACTGTGGTCAGAGCACCATTTCTGGAGCTAATTGGTGAAGCATATGGGATAAAGTATTTGGGGAGGAGGGGCACATCCCTCCTGTCTGTTGATTTTGCCTCTATTTGTCCCATAAATATGTCTGGGGACTTCTTTCCCATGTGACTAAAGAAAATCTCGTGTTTATGAGAGTATAAACTTGCTCGATGAGTAGGTTGTACCTGTTTTATTCAAAGGATCTTATTAAACTTTTTCAACCTCAATTTCCATCACTTTCTTACTCTTTCAAAATACTTCAACAGAACAATTTCATGCCTGGGAACTTTACCATTGCATAATAGCACTTGCGCTCAGAACATATCCGAGACCTTATCTGTTGGTTTGTCGTGGTTTCGAGGCTTTGTGGCTTTTTTGGTTTTTTTCAATTTGAAAGATGTTTTCAGTTGCATCTTACTACTGAAAGTTTTTTTGTCTACTTTTGTAGAATATTTGGGTGGCCTACGCTGGCGAAGTCCTCGGGCACAGCTAAAGCATTTTTCAGGCCATGTTTGTTTTCACTTGGGCCCAAGACCTCAGAAGTCAATTTGGCTCTTCTTATTTTATAGATGAAGAGACTGGGACTCAGTAATCTGGGGTGTCTCTCCCAGGAGAGAAGAGGAAGTGCAGTAGAAGGCAAGTCCGCTGACGTAGAGTACCAGTTAGACTGAGGAATCTGGAAGTTTCTCTCTCTCTCTCTCTCAAAGAATTGTATGATTGACATTTGCTCTGATTATCTCTAGAATCTTTTGACTTTAATAAATGTAATGTTCTTATGAAAAAGAGATGTTCCTAACTAATGGTAATTTTAGCTGTAGTGATTTTTTAAAAATTCATTATTATTTTTAGGCTTATTTATATATAAACCCAGGGATACACCCCCACCCTCTCCCTCCCTCCCCCCTTACACACCATTCGGAAGTTTCTCTGTTGGTGTGAAACTTGGTTAAGACTTCCCAGCCCCACCCCCAGCTCTGTTTATTTCATGTGGTTGTATTGTTAGTGATACCTCTTCATTTCTCTGTATGATTCCTTTGACAGTCGATTGCCTATCCAGTAAATTTTAAGAGACCAATAAGAATACATTACTCTCATACCCTCTCTGTCACCAAGTCATAACACAGGCCCCTTTTAGAACAAAGGTGGGGGGAGGAGGAAGGGGCAGCGGGAATTTTACAGAGACTGGATCGCGGTCTTTCATCTTCCCTATTGCCAGGGACCTTAAACTAGGCCCTTCTCCAATTTGTGTTTTAACTTTTCCATTTAAGTGAAGGGTTTAGATGGTTTTGTAGCTTAAAGGATTTGTAACTCCCTTCACTGGTCCTAATGGAAGACCCAAACTCTGCTTCAGACCTCCTTCTAGTCAGTGTCTCTCTGGGAAATGAAGAGATACTCAGAACTCTTTGGGGAGAAACAACTTATCTGTTGTTTGTTTGTTTGTTAGGCTTCTCTGATGAGGGAGGAGGCAGATCCCTGGGAGAATGAGTCTAAATGAATTGGTAATACTCCTCCTGGTGTGGCTTTCTTGTCCAATGGATCTGTGCTGCATAAGCAGGGAAGTTCTTAAAATCCAGTCAACCTAGTGCTGGCGTGACATACCAACTTCCTTTCCTCTTCGTGAGTTGAATTAACACCTCCTTTTGTCAGAGAACAGGTCTCATTTAGGACTGACTTGTAAAGGATTTTGCAGGTTTAGAATTTGGCAGTAAGTTCGTTTGCTTAAGTGACTTCCTGACCTTTTGACCATGGTTTGCTTTGGGGGTTGGCAGGGTGGCGGGTGGCAGATAAAAAATAGGAAATGTGTCCTACATTGCGTGAGAAGCAACCAGACCTTTCTTCCCCATCATCAGCATCTTCTAGGTTTAGTGTTGATCTCCATTTAGCAGGGAATGCTATAATTTTTTTTCTCTTCAAATGTTTAGAAAAATTGAAAGAATTACATAGTCAACACCCACCAACTCTATTCTGAAACTGCCATTTTCCTATTACTGCTTTGTCACACACATCTGTCCATCCATATATCCTCTCTCCTCCAAAACATTGTGTTTGTTAAAATGCATTTTAATTTCAGTTGCAGGTAGGAGTATGCCTCTCCCTGAACATTTTAGCATGTGGATCTTAAGTACATTTTTTCTTTGTTTCCACCAGTTCAGGAGAAAGCTAGTAGAGAGATTCCAAGAAAGTCAGGCACAGAAGTTCAAGGACTATAACTTAAAGATCTGAATTGGAGATTATTAACTTTAAACAGCTCCCTTTGCCATTTGAGTTTAAAAGTACCAATTTTTCTATTACGTGTATTCTTTTATGTGGTGAGAGTTAATTTTGTTTAGTAATCTAACATTTCCACGCGCGGGCCTTTGGGGTTTAAATGTGGGATAGTAAATACCATTTTAGGAAGGGTGTGTAAAACAGAGGGAAAGTCAGAGAAAATTATTGCTTTCAGAGTAAAAAGTAGAAGAAGAAAGGGTTCTTCAGGGGTGGGTTATTTTGTTTGTTTTAAGTTGGTAATCCTTTGATCTTGATTAATTATGAACTCCACTGAACTCCAGGCTCAGCAAAGTAGCAGACGATAAAAGCAAAATCATAAACCTAGATTCAGACTTTGGCCTCTCGCCTCCCAGGCCTCCTTCTTTCCCCTCCTCCCACTTGTGTAATCACCCCGAAACTCAACCCTTTGGGACAGAACCATTTTTGTGTGTAAGAAATTTATTTTCACATAGTTTACTCATGTAAATGTCATTCATGTTTTCATGATTGCTGAGAAAAACTCAGAAATCTTCAGTAGATGCCTTGAATGTAATGACGGTTGTGATAAAAATCCTACCATGAATGTCTCAAAATGTTTCATCTAGTCTTAAAATACCCATGTTAACATTTAGAAGGCCAGGCATGGTGGCGCATGCCTGTAAGTGGCAGCCTAGGAAGCCACGGTGGGGACCAGGGATTGCGGTTCAAGTCCCACTGGGGCACATAGCAAGACCTAGTTCCAAAAAAATAGGTGGGTGTCGTGGCATGTGCCTGTAATCCCAGCTACCTGGGAAGCTGAGACTGGGAATGCTTGAGTCTGTGGTACTCCAGGCAACATGAGCCTGAGGTTCCATGGGCAAAAATAGGGAGACCTAGTCTCAAAAAAAAAAAAAAAAAAAAAAATTTAGAGACCATGTATCCAGTGCTTTGAGAGAATTAACCTTAAAATAAAATGCAAATATATTTGTATATATTTATCCCTCTCGCTCAGCCACTGTGAGCAGTAGTTAGAATTCCTGGATAACCCAGGTAGCATGAACAAGGAGTGGAAGCCGACAGGGCTATATAGCCAGGTGGATTTGAAAGTCAACTCTGGAGTAGATCCCTTGAAAGGAAGAGTCGGGATCTGAATCATACCCCTCATGCTCATATAAGCCTCTTCAGTAGTAGGCTGCAGCCATTAGGTGCTCTATTTAAAAAATATTTCAACTTTGTGAAATTGTACCCCTTTTTTTGAATTTTAAATTTGTGTTATATTTACATTTAAACTTAGGATCTTGTAATTGGGGGGAGGGGTATTGGTTTCATTTCTGGGAACCAGTGTTTGATTGACTGACTGACTGATTGATTGATTGATTGATTGATTGATTGATTGATTGATTGAGACTGGGTCTCGTTATTTTTGCCCTTGGATACACAAGCTCACATTGCCCCAGGTACCACGGACTCAAGCAATACCCATCCTCAGCCTCCCAGGTAGCTGGGATTACCAACGCACACCACCACGCCTAGCTATTTTTTTGGGACTAAGTCTAACTACATGTCCCTGGCGGGACTCGAACCGCGCGATCCCTGGCCCGGGCTTCCTAGGCTTCTGCTTATAGGCATGTGCTACCATGCCCAGCTGAACCAGTGTTTTAAACTTTAAAAAAAAAAAAAAAGTATTGCAGAACCTACTGACAAGGCAGCTAGCTACTTTCGAGATAAACAGGAGGGCACGGAGAGCTGTCTGGTTGACCAGGTAATCTACCTAGAATTGAAGGGATGTAAGCAACTCATGTCTAGTTCCTTATATCCCTGGGATAGGTAGTTTAGAATTTCTTCTGTTAATAATGAGATTAGAGCAAATTTCAAGAAAAAAAATGATGACTTTCTTGACCCATTAAAGTCTGTCCTACCCGTGTCTTTAGGCTTGATCTCAGCCAGCCTCCTCTCCGAGCTGGGTGCATGACTCACCTCAAGAGCTACTTGCTTGGGAAAGTTATGTTGACACAGGGAGAGCTGCCAAAAAGCCATTAAAAAAATTCTGTCTTAGACACAACTTCTAAAATCGCCTTTTTGGGTGCTAACCCTTAGAGTTAGTTCAGCAAACATTTGGTTGCCTAGGTTTAAAACTACCTGGTGTTAAGGTTCTAGATTACATTTTAACAAGAAGGTCCTCATGTCTTTAAGTACCCCAGTGATAAGTGACCCATCGAAAGTCTTTTTTTGTGGTTTCTGAATTAAGTGTCGAATTCAAATGTCGGTCAGAAAGGTTTTGTCTTTGTTTCAAGAAAAAGATTAGCAGTGTTCTGAAAATCTTTGAGAAATTAAATATATTAAGTAGATTTTTGTAAAAAGATTTTTACCAAAAAAATTGAGACCAGTCTAAGAAGGATCCAGATAATCACCTTTTTCCTGTTAAGATTTATGTTTGTTCAAACTGCTAATGATAACAACTTAGAGGTTAAATTAAACATCCCCTCTAACACACAGGACACCAGAACGAGTGTAATATATCTTTGTAAACGTTGCTCTGAAGGAAATCCCAAAATTTTTGTTTATGACTTCCAGTGTACCCGGGTACTGGCAGGCACAGTTCCACTTTCCAGGATGGCTCCTGGAATTGAGGACCTCACTAAAAGAATGGAGGAGACAGGCGCCCCCGGGAGCTTGGACTGCCTTGACCCTGGGTTTTTGTAGATCAATAGAATTGTTGGTCAATTCTAGCCTTTCCCAAGGGGCTGTGGAGATGTCAGAGGATCCCTAATTGCCTCTGGTGTTTCCTCAACTATTTCCTCAGATATTTCTTTAAGCCTCAGTACAGCTCACAAATTTAATTTCCAACCCTGATCTTTGTTCCTTTGTGTCTTTGCTTCATTTCCTTTCTCTGACCACCATGGGTCACAGGACACAGCATCCAGGAGAGGGACATGGTGGGGAACAGCACCCCACCCAGCATCCTCCACTATGGGGAGACCTGCAGAATACCCACTGTCCAGATAACACAGGTGTCTTAGCCCCATGTTTGAGGGAATATGCCAGAATGTGCAATGCATGTCTTCCTCTGGCACTGGGGAGATGGGAAGATGGGTCTGCTGGTAGCACATAGTAATTCAAAGGGAAGTGTTACTGAGGTACATAGCCTGTTAAATCAGCATTTTATGTTAAACAAGGTATGGGCCTTTATTTTGAATCATAGAAATCACCAGCTCATAAAAATAGGAGTTCCCTGTAGTTGTTCCAAAGGAGTATTTTCTTGAATTAAAATTTTCAGTAGGAAAATAAACATGCTAGAGGTCCATATCTAATCAACTTTCACCTGCTGGGATTGGTTCTAAAGAATGATGTGTAAATTATTAAATTTAGTCATCATTCATATTTCAAACATCTCTCAAGCTGTCAGTGTCTTTCATGGTAATAGAGCAAGTGACCCCTGCTAATGTGTGTGCTCGAATATGGTGTGTGGGTGAGTCGGTCTATTTATATGCTGCAGCGTAGCTAGGTAGCATCAACAAAAAAGATGCTGGGCTTATACGTGGCATGAAGGATGAGAATGAGCATGCCTCACGCCTCCCCCTCCAAATGAGGGTGGAACTTGGACACAGCCCTGGTGACCTTGCAGAACCCACTGGCTTGTGATGCAAGACTAAATCAAGGTCTCCTAACACATTTTCTAGTGTCTTCACTCACCCATTCTGACGAGGAAAATCTATTCCTTTCTCTTCTGGGGTTCCCACAACAAAAGCACAACACCTGGCTGTTTCAGCTTCATGATTTCTGGGTGAGTGGCAGTTATGTTTCTAGTCATGCAAGATTAGCACCCACCACACCACCACTTTTCAGGTACCATGTAATATATTGGGACTCGCTTTCTAGACACTCATTAAAAATAAAAACCCAAACTGAAGTTAAAATACAAAAAACCTGTGCCCTAAGCTCTGGGAGGAGTCACCTTGCACAGGCAGGAGAACCTCTTCACATCTGATCACGGGCACATGCGTGCACAGGAGCACACATGCGGAGTCGGTGTCTGTTCTTCCACTAGCAGATCCTGAGACGGGCAGTTTCTCCATCAAGTGTACTTCATGGCTGATTTCCAGGTGTTAAATAGCTGTGGGGAAACCTTTTTCATAAATGATTTTAACCCACTTTATAGCTCCCCCAACTCTAATATCATGCAAACCAGCTCTTTGTTTGCAGCAGACGTTTAATGTTCAGAAAATATCTTCACACCTGTTTAGTAACATCTGAGGAGAGTGTTGGTGCCTTTGCCATAGTTGGCCTCTACCAAGCCTGCCATCTTTGCAGTCTTCCCACAGTGGGACTGCAGGGTCTGTTATCACTGTGTTCTGTATGGGCTGGCTACACAAACACCACACATTTTGGTAGCACAGGGAAGCGAATTTTGCTACCCCTAAATATGAGAGGGTAAGAGACATTCTAAGAGACATTTTCATGTATAATATAAAGGAAAATCTTCATTTTGTGATGTTTTCTTCATTGTGAAGACAAGGGCTTGTCAGGAAAGACCAGATCTCTTGCTGCTTATTTATGGAGAAGGCAGCCACTTCCATCTGCCTTAATAGCCTTACCCTTGTTTACCCTGCCTTTCCTGGTAACCTTCCATAACTGACTCCCCCTCACCATTCCTCCCCCACCCCCAGCACACCCTTGTCTTTAGCTGAAGTTATCTAAGGAGGTGACCTAAATCATTTTAGGGAGGTAACTTGATGTTTACTGATAGGTTTCCCTTGCATATAGGAGGCACTCATGTTAAACATTTTTTTTCTTTTTGTCAATCTGTGGAGTGTTGATTTGATGATTGTTAGCCTGGAAGAACCAGGAAGGTCACCGGAATTGCTGCCATTGTTGATAAAGAAAGAAGCCTAACTGCTGGAGTAAGAGTGGCATGTATGGAGCTGAAAACCACACCACCACTATCCATAAAGAAAGGACATTACATATAGTTTTCCTTGTCCATACTGTTTAGGATGCATAAAACTGGTCTGGCACCTTGAAAAAATTCCTAAGTAGTTGATACCTTTAAAAAAAAAATCACTCATGAAACCAGCACCCACATCAGTAGACTGACCAATATCTTTGACTTTTTTCCTTATTTGATTCTGCTGACATATTCTGATTCTTTTTAAAAAGACGCATAGACATAATATATTTCATATACACATTTTACACACACACAATCTATGGACACACACAAAAATCAGTGAAATCAAAGAGCCTTTATAAACCTGTGGGCATCCAGCAGACTGGAGCTGGGACAAGGGATGTGATTACCGTAGAGTGTGCCTGGCTCCCATGGAGGATTGGTATTATATTTGGCTCAGCTGGTGGCTGGGCTTTTTTTTGTTTTGTTTTGTTTTTTTTCTGGAGAGAAGCTGGAGAGGCTGGGATTTTGGTTAATCCCTCTCAAGGTCTGATGAAGTGGAGAAGGGTGGAAAAGAGGGCTGGGAGGAAGTGCATGTAATGTTTAGCATAATGGAGAGATAAAGGAGAGTGTAATCAGATAAGGGCTGGCTGAGGAAATATTGGGGGGAGGTGAATGTAAAAGTTCCTGTCTTCATCCCTGAAACAGGCGGGTAGGGCAGGAACCCAGGACAGAAATGGCAGATGGAATTATTTTTCTCTACAGGTGTGCTTGAAATGTAGGTTCAGACCTGCGTTCCGTATAAATCAGACTTGCCTTAATAATTGCTAGAGCTCCATTTCCCAGATTTCCCCTGTTGTCAAGAGCCTGACAGCCTCCCTGCCACTCTCCTCTCTGACAGCTGAAAACAGCAGGCAGCCTGGAAACCCACTCCTCAGTGGCCAGGGAAGCTGGTCTTAAAAGGACCTGATTTTGTCATCAAAGTCAGCCTTTGAACAAAAATAATGATGATAGCTGCAGCTAAATCAAACTCTCCGTGCCAGACACTTGACCTCTGTTGCTGCTTTTAACCCTCAGGACATACCAGCAGGGTAGATCCTCTTTATTTCTGCAAATGAGGAAACTAAAGCTCAGAAAAACACTTCTTCACCACTGAGAGGGTCAAGGCACACTGACCTGTCTGACTCTGAGCGGTCTCCCCACACCGCCATACTGCCAGCTCAGGCCAGCTTAGAACCTGGGGAGAACTTGAAACATAAAGTTCAGCACCCAAGACTTGCTGTGGTTCTCTGAAGTCAACCCCCTAAATTAAGATCTAGTTCAGCAATTCTTCCTGTGCCTCCCCATCCTGCTACAAGATAGTATACACCTCTGCTCCATGGTGTACGATCACAGGCTGGCAAGTCTTATTTCTCCAAATAAGGCCACAGGTTGGGGACATAAGTTTCGCCTTAAAGTCATGTTTAAATGTTCGATTGGCAGTGTAAGTCAAAAAGGCAATTTTACTCAGAACACACCTAAAAAATGAGATGGTGTTTGGGTTATAGTGGTGCCATTTGTAACGACATAGATTCTCTGTAGTAGTTAGTTCAAGGTCAGACTCTGGGGTTCCTTTCAGGGATTTTTTTGGTGTTTATTTTGGACCAGCATTTGGAACTTCACCAGGTCCTAGTCAGTTACACTGATATTGTAGCGGTTGCCACCTGCAGAGGTTGTTTCTGGGGTTTGTTGTTGTTGTTTTTGACAAAGATAGCATTTTTTCAAAAAGCTCTTCTAAAGGATACCAGCAGTATTTTCCTTTTGTAAACTAAAAAGCTAATCTGCCCTTGCTCTTCCTGTTCCATCTCCACCCCCCCATCGCCCCCCCCCAAACAAATCCCACATCTGGTTTAAACATGTTGTTTAATTCTTTCCAGAACCGAAAAAGAGGGAAGGTGGGGAGTTTTCTCCTTCCTACCTTTTTGGTAGTGGAGTTCATTGTCATTTCTGTCCTCCTGGGTGGGGGGAAGTGCTTGAATAGCGTAAATACAGCACAGATAGGAAGCAGTTGGCATGCTGCCATGCAGCTGGATTATCCAGACATCCTTCACAGCTTTTAGTGTAGCACTTTATCCCCCTGCCTTGTTTTAAATAGCCAGATGCCTCAGTGTTAACACTGACTGCCAGGGTTGTTGCCAGCGGAGACAGAGGGCCTTCTGCTCTACCAGGCACCCCCCCCCCCCCCCCCCCCCCCCCCCCCCCCCCCCCCCCCCCCCCCCCCCCCCGCGCCCCCCTCCCCTCCCACACACACAGAAGTCAGTGCCCTGAAGAATTGCCATAGGAGGGTTTGGGGCAGGAAGGATAAGCTGCAGGCCACAAGCAAAGGCTGAAGCTTAACAGCCCCTCTAGTCTGGAAGCTGAGGGGTTGGGGTGTTTTTTCTAAATCTAATAAATCAGTCCTCTTTGGAAATAAGTTTATGGCATTCACATAAGTGATGCAAGCATCCCTGTTTCATGTTTACTTAATTCCCTCAGAGGAAGAGAGCACAGCACACAGCTGCAATGCAGGAATACTTAAAAGCATGTTTTAACAAGAGGTGTGTAGTTTCAGTTCTTCACTTTGGCCATTTCCTGTTGTGATGAACCCATAATACAGCCACAGAAGATCTGAGCAGTCTGGGCTTCACGCTGGAGGAATACAAACCTTGGGGACCCATAGTTTTTCCTAGAATAAGTGAGTTGGGATGAGGCACAGGAGAATATTCTCAATTTCTAGGTAACTCATCTAAATAAATGCTATAAAATGTTCTTACTCTCTAGGACCTAAAGGAATATCAGTGTTAAATCCTGAGATGAAGGGGATGTGGGATAAAACTATGTGATTTTTTTTTTTTTAGTTGAATTTTCCTGTTAACGAAAAGGACATCTTTACTCTTCCCCAGTAAAGCTACTATGGCTCATAAGCTAATGAGTGTTGAACACGTTAAACTTCCTCAGAGATTCTGTTAGTTACAAATAGCTTTTTAAAAACCTGTTTGTAAATATTGTCTACTCACTCCATCCTTCTGCAGTCCACGTACAGAGCCTCTGGCCTCTGGGGATATGGAAACCCTCTGTTCCCATGGAGGTTACGTTCTACTTAAGAAAGTGGGGGCATAGACATGTAACAGGGCATGACTGACAAAGCAGTATGAAGATTGAAAGCGGCGGGTTCATGAGCAGGGATTTCTTCTCTAGTGAAATAACCGTCATCCAGACTAAAATAAGGGGACAGGGCCTACTTGTGTAAGGATAGTGATGACTGGAATTTTCAGCAGGATAGCAAGTGTAAAGGCCTTAAAATGTGCTTGATATGGAGGACCAGCAAGACAGTGGGACTGAAGTCAGATGAACAAGGAAGAGGGGTGTAGATAAGCGCACAATTCTGACGTTTACTCAGAGCGATATGGTAAAAGCTCCTGCAGGATTTGTTTTAGTCTCATAATCTGACTTACCTTTCTGTTTTCTTGAGAATTTGGGCCCGTGTGGAATAAGGAGGTCAGAGTGGAAGCTGTTGGAGTGGTCTGAGGTGCTGGCCACTAGGATCGGGGCAGTATGGGAGGAGGTGATAGAAAGGTGGTTCTGAATATATTTTGAAGGGAGAACCAGTAGATTAGGAGGTTTGGGGAAGCATATAGTCTGAAACACGCTAAATGATGTGCCTATCAGATATGTAAGCAGAGAAATCGCACACAGGATTGATTTTATGCATGTGAAGTCTGGGTGGAATAGTAATTTGGGCCCTGTTAAGCACATAAGGGGTATTTGAGTGGAGTCGTTGGCCTGTCTCGTGGATGGCTTAGTCACAGGGAATCAGAGAGCACTGGTATAGAGGAGGGGCCTTATGCTGGGTACATACCTCTTGCGGTTGTGTGTTTTCTCAGTGATACTAGACCAAACTCTTCTGCCATCGAGAAGAAAAGATGGAGGAGGACATGTGGAACCTTCTTCTTGGGAACAAATGGAGGAATTGTAGCAGATTGCTGCGTGGCATGGCAGGGTCCATTCGGGGCTAGTGGTTGTGACTTTAAGGGTAGACAAGACCTATGAGCATAGTAGAGTGGAATTTACACACCCCACGCCCTGCCACACACACAGACACACACACGCACACTGTTCAATAGCCTGGGGTGAGGATGACGAAATTATTGTTGGAGTTTCTCCACTCAACGACAATGAGAAAAGAGAGGGCAAAGCTGTTAAGATTTTGTGCAAAAGAGTGTTGTCATAGATCATGGAACTTAAGTTTGGAAGAGAATCAAATGAGAACATGAGGGCTATCTATGGTCAACAATAACAAGGCAGCTGGGACAAGAGATTGACCCAAACAGGGTGAGGAATCAATGGAGTCTGGAGAAAAGGAGTTACGAATTTAGGGTCAAAGAGCAGAATGATTAAAGCTGAAGTTACAGCGCTTGTGCAGGTATTAGTAATGACACGGTCAGGGGTACAACCTAGGGTAGGATTGTTTGACAAGAGCATGGGAGAGGGTTGTTCAGAAATTGTGAGGCCAAGCAGTTGGAAGGATTCTCTGTGGGAATAATGAAGTTACCAGGAATCAAACCAGGGGTCAATGACGGTGGAGAAATGGATGAACAGTGAACCCACTTTCTCTTACACCTTCAGAAAATGAGGGGTGTGACTCAGACTTGAAGGTTGTGAGCTTCCCTGAGACCCTAGGAACAAGGGGATTCTTTGTTCCTCTGCCTCTGTTTCTCTAGAATCTGGTACTGCACCTGGTACATGGAAGTGTAAATATATGCTCAAATGAGTGGGGAAAAAAGATCTATCAAAGGAAGAAAACAGCAAGGAGAATTGAATAACCTTGCTGAAAGTTCAAATAAAATTTCCAAAAAGTGAGGAAGAACGAATAGAAACTGGAGTTGGTCTCTGAAGGAGAAAAGGGATTTTTGTCAAATGTGCCAAAGAACTAATTGTGAAATTGCAGTTTATACTGGAGAAAATTAAATCATAAACAGAAGGCTACACATGTGTAAAGGGTATTTGAGTCGAAATATTTTCCCACCTAAATAGATGAGTGTCTAGTGAATTTATGATTTGGAAGTGGGTTATCTTATTTGAAGCCAAGTCAAAAGATGGTAAGATTCATAAAATGTTAAACCTAGATCCTTTGTTGTAAACTAAGTTTTAAGAGCTGAAACTATAGTATCTTCCTACTAGGCTTGTCCTTCACTTACAGATACTGAATTATAAAAGATCAACCCATTTATTTCATTATTAATACTAGTAATACCTAGAAACTGGGGGACGTTACAGCTGCATGCGTCTTCAAAGGCTCACTAGTGTCTTTTAATTACTAAAATTTTTTAATGTGCTTTTATATCGAGTTTGTCGATCCCCCTCAGCCCACCCCGCAAAAAAAAACCCAACCAACTGAAAAAATACCAGCCCACCCCAAAACCCCCCACCCCCCAAAAAAAACCCAACCAATATGGCCTGCCTTTTGAGGTTGCTGCCAGGCAGATTTTTCATTTGAAGAGCCCAGAAAAGTGCTGAGTGGGTATCATCTTGCCTCATGAAGCATATCCTGAAACTCCCGGACCTTTGTCAACCCCCGTTCTTCTTCTTGTTTCAGTGACAGCTATATTGTGCGTGTCAAGGCTGTGGTTATGACCAGAGATGACTCCAGCGGGGGATGGTTTCCACAGGAAGGAGGCGGGATCAGTCGCGTGGGGGTCTGTAAGGTCATGCACCCTGAAGGCAACGGACGCAGCGGCTTTCTCATCCATGGTGAACGACAGAAGGACAAACTGGTAATGGCGGACACGTGATGTGTGTGCTCCTACATGAGCAGCACCTGATTGTTTTATGATTTTTTTTTATCTTAAATCATAGTCCTCTTCTTGGGTTTTGGTGGGTTTTTTCTTTTCTCTTTCTTTCTTTCTTTTTTTTTTTTTCCCGAGACTAGGTCTCGCTGTGTTGCCCAGGGTCATCTGGAACTCACAGACTCAAGTGATCCCTAGCCTCAGTCTCCCAGGTAGCTGGAATTACACATGACATCACACCTGGATTTTTTTTAGAGACAAGGTCTTGCTATGTTACTTGGGATTGTCTCAAACCCATGGACTCAAGTGATCCCTGGCCTCAGTCTCCCCAGGTAGCTGGGATTACGGGAGCGCCCCACCACACCCAGTTTGGTGAGCTTTTTCTTTCTCTGACTGCAAACTCTTCCTAAAGCTTGGAAGGTTAGCACTCCAGAGCAACCGCCAGAATGCAGAGATGACCCTCACTTTCCAGAGGAGCCACTTTTTACCACATACCATAGGACTCAGAATTGTACAAGTCATACACTGGCTATCTTATTCACTTCCTTGATTAATTAGCCTACCACCACAACAAGATATTCAAAACAAAAGTGTGTTCTTTATTATGAATCATACTGTAGTAAGACTTGAAGGCAGAGTGGTTTTGATTAAAGTAAGGAGTGTTTGTGGGGCCTGCCATGCCAGCAAGGTGTTACGAGTAGAAGGGGGCATGCAAAGTATCACCTGACGTTTGATGACGTCTAAGTACATGTTTAGCTAAAAGATAGTATAGCTTTAATTTCTTAGGCTAATGAACTTAAAAAAACCTTTGGAAAAAGAAAATAACAAAAGGTCAAGGTATCACATTTCTGTAATAATTCTGCATGCTTATAAATGTATACTTCGGGGGAGAACTGTAATCTCATATGCATGGGAGGGATCCATAATTCAAAACAGTTGCATGAAGAACTTGGATGTCCAGTTCTCTGTTATGAAGACTCTGTGGTGTGAAAAAAAGTTCAATGTCCAAATCTGCTCTAGTGGGAGCCCCTGAACCTGAAAGAACACTGCTTGCCTCTGTATGTGATCGAGGAGTATGTGTTCAGAAGCCAACAGATGATTCACATGTACAATGGCCTCCAGGAGCTTGACAGAGAAAGTACAAAGACATCACGGGAATGTCAGTGTTACATCAGAGACCCTTCACAGCTGCCTCCTTTGGAATTTTATGTGCTAAGTGTGCAAGTTTAATTTTCTTTTGCAACCACTTCTTATTGTTTAAAGAACTCCCAAAATAAAGAAGACAGAACAGTTAGCAAATGATGTATGTGGCTTAATAGGAAAGCAGTTTCCACACTTGATTCATTTCTGAGTACTTAAAGGGAGAACTTGGCTCATTTTAAGAAGTGTATTCAGGATATTCCCTGCATGATAGTCAACAACTAAAACATTATCACTTGTAAATGTTCACAATGAGACAGTATAACTTCCAAACAAATAATAAAGTGACTACTGTTTATCTGGTTTCTCCTATGTCCTAAGTACAGTGCCAAGCCTTTGCTTAGACTATATCTTTGTGGTCTGATAGCGACTCCTATAATTATATTTGAAGAATGTCAATTCAGAACAAATCCTTGTTCTGGGTAACCCATCACTTTCTGTACTATACTTCTGGACTCTATGTCTATTAGTACATGCAGTGTACATGCAATGATACATGCAGTATGCTTCTTCATCTTTCCATTCCATGCTTTGCCTCTCTGCACTCCGGGAAATTCTGGGCCCCCCTACTCAGTGATACTTAACTCCTTCCTTCCCTGTCCCCACAGCAGCAGCAGCAACAACAACAAAGCACTCATAGAACCTTTGGAGATACAACCTCTCCTCAGTGATACTTAACTCTTTCCTTCTCTGTCCCCACAGCAGCAGCAACAACACCACCACACACAGACATACAGAGCCTTTGGAAATATGGCCTCTACTCAGTGATACGCCTTCCTTCCCTGTGCCCTCCTTCCCTTGCCCACAGCAGCAACAACAACAACAACTCCCCCCCCCCACCACCACCACCACACACAGACAGAGCCTTTGGAGAAATGACCGTTCCTTCTCCTGACTTGCAGTTCTGGTGTCTGGTGGAGAGGTGTGAGCTCACAGCAGAGCCCAGCAAACGACTAGGTTGTTGTAGCAGCCTCCACCAAACCCACCCTGGTGAGGAGAGGGTAGGGATACAGTAGATAGGTGGTCCAGGAGTACCCAGTATTCCAGCTAGGACATGACATGCTTTTTCTGGTAGCAGCATGTTGTCAATTGTTTTTCCCTATAGTGCAGTTCTAGAATCAGCACCCATTGGTCCTCTTTTTTTTGGATGGCATGTTGAGACCCATGAGCTTAACTGCCATTGTTCCTGTGGGAAAAGTCTGTTCAGACATCTACTCACAAGTATTTTTGTTTTTTTTTTGTAAATTAGGATAGCCAAGTTTTCCGAAAAAATTACATACATTAAAATTTTCTGAGTCCCATCTTATTTTAGATTAGAGACGTTTACTCCTTCAACAAATATGAGAACCGCTTGTGAAGATCAGTCACAGACTCTAAAGGTTGCTCCCCCCCCTCCCCGCCCGCCATGCAGGGAATGCTGTCACTTATTGACTGGGAGTTCCCACTGGAAGCTGGCAAAGCGCTTTGAAAGACAATTGGGTGGTATATTCATTTTAAAGGTACAGAACTTTTTACCTGCTACTTCCCCATCTAGACTTAGATGTCTATGAAGATATGCTTGTGGGCAGCAACAGTTCTCAAACATACTTGGTCTCAAGAGTCCTTTACACTGTAGAATTTTATTGACAGCTCCAAAGAGCTATTCTGTGTGTGTTACAACTACTAATATTTACCATATTAGAAATTAAAACTGAAATTTTAAAGTCTTAACAATAGTGTTAGCATAGGTGAGATTCTTTATAACTAACTTTTCTAGAATTAAAATGGTGAGGAAAATAATAATACCTTTTTGTGAATCCTATTATGTGTTGCATAATCAGAAATGGCTGAATTCTCATATCTCTGCTTTCAGTCTATTGCAATATTTTGTATTGGTGAGGTTTATGCAGAAAAAAAACAGCCTCAAACAAATATGTAGTTGGAGAAGGGAGAACTATTTTAAGTCTTTTTAGGTCATTGTAGACATGCTTCTTTGATACTGTACCAAAACTTGGTTAGTAGTCATTTTTTAAATGTGGAATCTGGAGCCAGATCAATGAGCTTTTAATGCTGTTACGTTAAGAATCTAATCTACATTTTTCATTAACTTTGAAGGACTCTCGTAGTCATTCCTGATTTTGTAACAGCATGCATTAATCATTTAGAAAATAATGGTTTACTGACCAGCAGAATCTGATGAATTAATGTCATTCTACCATACCAAAATATCACCACTAATCTCATTTAAAAAGTCTTTATTATCAGGAAGTTGTCTCAATTTTAATTTTCACTTGAAAGCTCAGCTTTTATTATTGACAACAAATACCTCTAATTGTTTTCCTTGACGTGATGGAGTCACTTTGTTCATTTTCAGAAAAATATCTGCCAAATACTCAAGTGTGAATAGCCGTAGTGTTGTCTGTCAGTTGTTCTTTCAAGTCAAACCAGTGATCCATGAAAAAAAGCAGTTAGTTTAACTTACAAGTGAAACAGTTGCACAAATACTTTCCCTCGAGACAGCCCTCTTTGTTCTAGTGCAGCAGAAGTGAAAAGGCCATTAGAAACATTCTTCCCTTTTCCAACTCTGCATTTGTGCAAAGGCAGGGTTTCTTCATTTACTTCAACCAAAGCAACATAATACAATAGACTGAATGTGGAAGCAGATATAAGAATCCACTGACATGTATTTCCCTAAAATGTGAAATGTGTATGCACGGGTCAAGATTTAATAAAATGACAGTTAGTAACTAATTCATCAAGAGGAGTGAAATAAAACTGGCTTTTGATGCTGAGAAGACAGGGGTGACTTTAGTGTGCTCTTAGTGCCCCTGCATTAAGTGCCCCTGTCATGACTTCACTACAGCATGACAGTTTTACGTACCTTATTCTTTGTGTGCCATCAGCAGAAATAACAACATAGTGGAAAAGGCAAAAATGTCTACATGAACACACTTTTGCTATCCAGGACCCCCTTATGGGGCATCTGGGAATTGTGGACTTCCTAGGGTCCACAGACCAAACTTTGAAAACATATGTAAAGATGGTCACTGAAGCTGTGTCTGTAAAGGTGACCGGGTAGAAATAACCTAAAATGCCCACTCATCTGGAGAATGGCTGAACAATTCTAATACCTCCATACTGAAGACTCACACAACAATTTAAACAATTCTTTTAGGGACAATAAAAGGGAAGTTGACAGGTTTGGCTGCATTTAAGCACACTTAAGCTTACACAGGAACTTATGCGAGTATATAAAGAAGCCACAGAAAGGAAAGCTGGGACCTTGTACCATACTCAGATGGTGGAGAAAGAGATGAGTAAGCACAGATCCTTCACGTGTTGATTTTTATCTGGGTGTTTTCTAAGCCATCAACAAGAATGTGATCCCTTTTTTCCTCTCCATGTGTTTCATTGGAAAAGATCCTATAAATACATCTTTTTCAAGCTTGAAATTAATGCCTAATTGCACCTGTGTCAAACTCTACTAAAGGTTTTTTTGTGTTATAAAAAGTAAAGCTCTGAACTTTTCATGTTTGCAATTAAACTTCATTATATGTAATGATGTTTTAAAAGGACATAAATGCTTTCTGATAACTCCCCTCCCCCATACACCATACACACACCTCACTTAATTTAGGTGACTAGGTTTATTTCACTTCTCTAAGAACTTAGTAAGCTTCTCTAACAAAATATACCAATTAGAATCATCTAGAACTTGGACAACGTCAATCAGAGACTTCTTTTTTTATCCTAAAAATATAAAGAAACTGGAAGTCTTCGTTTTAACAAAAAGTTTATTCTGAAACTTGAAACTATAAAATTCTGTCTACGACCATACCACCCTGAATGTGCCCAATCTCTTCTGGTCTCGGAAGCTAAGCAGGGTTGGGCCTGGTTAGTGCTTGGATGGGAAACTATTAAATTCTAAAATAGATAACATTTGTTAGTTGAAGCCTTGGTTATTTGGATTTCCCTGATTTGGAATGGGGCTGGGCTGACATTTAATCATTGCACAGTTCTTAGGGGGAAATGGCCATAATAAGCAATTTAATCAAAATAGAACTGTGCGACGGGACTCTTCTTTCAATACAATGTGATAACGATAGCTATTTGATATACCAATTTGAATATTACTCTCATCTGTTAAGCTCAGGAGCTTAGATGGCATTTAATTTCTATTTGTTCGATGCATTCTTGAAATTTGTACTCACCTTAAAATACTTAATTTGCATAATAGTAACTGAGGCAAGCATTTACTCTTCCCCTTCACTTTAAAATTAATAAAGTTTCTTTTTTCTTAATGCTCTGCTTTGCCAGAATAAGACTAAAGTTATTAAAACTTAGCAGAATCATTTTGGTATAAGTAATGGAACCATAGAAATAAATGCTGCCCATAATTTGGAGTTTTTAATAAGTAAAAAATAAAGCATAAATAGCCAAATGATTATCATACTTTTATTCAATAACATTATACTGATATCTTTATCAAAAATAGCACTGTGCTAGACAGAGAGGGTATGTTTTAGAGCTCATCTTGGTCTCTTACAGTCTTATTAGGGAAACAAGACCAACACACACAAAACTGCTAGAGAATAACAAGGAATCAAATGCTACACTGAAGATGATAAGAATTGGAATAAATAAATGTATATAATTTGATGGTGGAAGTATAGCAGGAAATGAGTGTTAAGTTTTATGACCCTGTTAAAGCTGTCACTATTTGGTGTTTTTGAGCATGTTCCTGTATATGCTCTCATTGATACTGGTGTAATTCCATCTTAGAGATGAAAAGATTCAGCTCAAAGTTACAGTTAAGTAAAGGGCAGTTCTGAATCTGAATTGCTAGAAACTTGGGTATTCTAGTAATCCAGGTGAAAGGTTAACAGAAACCCAGATCCTGGGTGGCAGTAATGAAATGAGGTTGATATAAAAGATGTTGAAGAAAAAATGCAATGAATTGGTGATTAATATTGTAGGGGGTAGAGAAAACAGAAGGCAAAGAGAAGGAATAAAGAGCAGCTGGCATGGCTCGCTCTGGGAAGCTGGGAGAGGAAACTGCTGGCAGAAATTTCAGAGCGTATTAATTTTTCTGCTTGTTCACATCGAGGTCAACTGGAAACACCCATTAGGACAGGAGGGGACATTGAGAGCCATTAATGGGGGTGGGAAGCCCTGCCATGAAAGCAGTAAGCTTGAAGCAGAGCCAAGTCCCAAGACCTAAATCTCATTTTAGTGTCACCACCTACTTCTACTTCCAAGTCAGGGCAGGAAAAAAGAGGGCCAAGTTAGATGAAGAACTCAGTTAAGCAGTACAGTGGGGATCACCAAATCCAAGAGGGTACAAGGAGTGGGGGGCGGGGCGGGGAATCAACACAGATTAAATGGTTGGCAGACACAGCAAGGTTTCTTTGGAGATAAAGAAACCAAATTCATGAAGACAGGAGTGTCAGCTGCCACCAGTGATGGATGGTTTGTAGATAGGTTGTTGTGACCAGACCCCACCATGACATTCCACAAATAATCAGCTTGTATGTTTCAATCCTTCAGGTGGTATTGGAATGCTATGTAAGAAAAGACTTGGTCTACACCAAAGCCAACCCAACATTTCATCACTGGAAGGTCGACAACAGGAAGTTTGGACTTACTTTTCAAAGCCCTGCTGATGCTCGAGCCTTTGACAGGGGAGTGAGGAAAGCGATTGAAGACCTTATAGAAGGTATTGAATTTGTCACTGCACTCTTAGTGGGACTGTGGCCACGTTCCAGGTTGTTTCTAATTCTCGTAGTGTCTGCCATCATAGTCTTGCGGTTTTTTTGCTGGGTATTTGAGGGCTAGGAGGAGTAGATGCCAAAACTTTGGGAATCTCTAAAAAGAATGATTAAAGTGACAGTTCAGGAGGAAAGGAGATAGATGGGCTTCCGAGGAAGGAGTGATCCCAATTGATTTTTGGGCTCTGCTCTAAAGGGTCAAGTTCTGGACTTCTTGAGAGTGAATTTTTGACAGATCTCACTTTGTCTTGACTATTGAAATGACTTGGGTCTCACCTGCCTGGGCTCTGAAGTAGAGAATGGAAGCTTAATAGGCCAAGGATACTCCAGACCTACCTGCTGGCCTGCTGTTGCGAGAGCCCAGGGATACGACTACCCCTGGAAAGCGAAGGGATCTGTGACTCCCAGAGTCTGGCTTCTGCTAAGGCCTTAGTCTGAGGGTGAGTGGGTAGTGGACATTGTACCATGTAGGGTGGCTTCCTGGAAGTCCATCGGACTAACAGTTTGCACAGCAGACCTTAGGACCTTTCAGATGGAAGCACTCAGATTTCTCTACTTCAGCATATCCATTTATCAAATCAGAGGGGTAAAAGTGCCATAGCCAGTGAAATGGGAGTGATCAAACAAGGCATGCTGAAGCCAAATTCAGAAGTTGGGGAAATTAATCATAAGAGAATGTTTGTTTAAGAAATCACAGTCTTTTTTTTGAGACTAGATCTCGTTATTTTTGCCCGTGGAACCATAGGCTCTCGTTGCTCAGGGTACTACGGACTCAAGCCATCCCCAGCCTCAGCTTCCCAGGTAGCTGGGATTATAGGCGCGCGCCACCACGCCCAGCTATTTTTTTTGGAAATAGGTCTTGCTACGGGCCCCCAGGCAGCACTCGAACTGCGATCCCTAGCCCCAACCGCTTCATAGGCTGAAGCTTACAGGCACGAGCCACCGTGCCCGGCCTGAAATCACAGTGTCTTGATGTCACTATCTTCTTTGTAGACTTGGAGAGACAAGCAAATCTTAAAAAAACAGTCACTTAACCACAAGTAACAAGACAGTTCTAGTGAGAATGTAAATCTATTAACTACTATCATGTATAACCAAAAGGATTAATGAAAACCAGCATTGACATTCTAGGTCTAAGTGGCATATGTTTAAAATGTTGTTAAACCTATGTTTTAAATGTTCAGAGAGAAAATCACTCCCATATTTTTCTGTGGAAGTTTGTAGGATGTCTATAGTAATATCACTGAAGCGACACAGAATGTGTTTCTTCTACTTGTAATTTCTTTCCCTGTATATATTCTGCCTAGCTAATTTCTTTCAGACCTGCTCAAACATTGATGAGAGTAATTCGAACAGAATAGAAATGATCCTGAAAGATCAATAGGAATTACACAGAGGATATGGTATAACTGTTATTTTTTCTCCTGGGACCCTCAACGGAAATCTCAATATTTGTCATCACTTTCTGAACCATTCTTCGAATTTTCGTTTTATATAAATGCATATTTTTAAAGACCTAACCAAGGAAAGGAGAAGCTAGAGATAAATTATCATTTTAGTACCTCTAGTTTTTAAGCATGTTTTTCATTTTGGGCACTAATAATATCAGTTAAATTGATGTATTCATTACTAGGTACTGTAGATGAGAAATGAGGCAGTTGTGCTAATTTGAAGACCAGAAATGGGGAAAAAACAAAAAACCAACAACACTGAACTAGTACTAATAAATTGATCCCTAAATAACTGTTTCATCCCGTGATGGAATTAGCTGGGTGGTTTGACACGAGTCTGCATTTGATCTGCAACACTGAGAACATTCACTGGTGCCTGGCTATGGCAAGGTGTCAGCCAGAAAGTGGCTCCCATAATATGGATTTCAATGTGTGGTGCCTGAATTGAATACAGCAGCAGCTATACTAGGTAGTCAAATCCATGGCGTTGTTGGTGAAAACAGCACAGAACTCCATCTAGTTTACACAGTGAGATTGTGGTAGGTCTGCCTGGGAGACTCTCAGTCCAGTGCTCTTCCCTTTCATTGGGGAGCTGGAAAAGAGCTGGAGCAGGTCCTCTCCTCACCCCTCTGTGGTGACAGTGTGTTTGTTCCCTCATGGCCAGTGAAGGCATTTGAGGGATTGATTGGGAACAAATAACAGTCAGGCACGAATCACTTATAAATAAAAGCATTTAATTACAAGATAAGATATTTCTGCTGGTAGTCTCTGTGCAAAAGGGATAGAATATGATTTCCTTAAAATGTACCTTTTTTATGATTCAGTTTGACTCAGCGTCTTTAGAAACATCTTTATTTGTGTGTTTTTTTTTTCCTTCATCTTTTTAGGCTCTACGACATCCTCTTCCACCATCCATAATGAAGCTGAGCTTGGTGATGATGACGTTTTTACAGTAAGTTCCCTTTTGCTTTCTAGATAGATGGATGAATAATCAGAAAGAGGTTCTGTTGAAGGGTATGAGAAACCCTTTTGTGATTTGCCATTTGATGTAGCTCTGGATTGCCATTGGGATGCTCGCTGCTTGCACTTGTTGCCGTGTTGGGTTACCCTGTGTGCCCATGACCGCAGCCTCATCTACCACATGGCGCTGCAGTGAAAGCTCTCACAGACCTATCCAAAGTGCTCTCGAATCTTCCTAGTCAGGGTGACCAGCTGTCCGGTTTGCCTCGGACTGTCCTAGTTCTAACACTGAATGTCCCTTGTCTTGGGAAACACTTCAGTCACAGGCAAACTAGGGCAATCGGTCATCCTACTGGGAGTCTTCTTGCAACACAATCCCCTCTTTGGCGTGGAGGGGAAGAGCCAGGGAGAGCCTTCCCTGGGAGTAATTTGACATCTGGTAGGAAAGGCCTCAAGGCCCGACTGAAGGCAGGCTCCAGTGCTGTACTCAGGAAAGGGCTTGGCTCTTGTGACACTGTTGGAGTTAATGGGATGTAACTGGAGACACAGCAATTTCTCGGCTTGCTTCTTCTTTTAAATCCTGTGCTTCTGGAAGGTAATTAACACACAGTTTATTTCCAGCCTGCTGTGTGCTTGGTGCAACAAGGAGCTAAGGGCAGTATCATGAAACTGGCCTGGTTCACAGTGAAGAGGTGCATTTACATTATAATCTAGAACAGCCAAACGCCCGTGGACCACTGAAAGCATGTCATCCCTTGTGCCTGCATCCTGATTTATTTTTTCCTCTTCTGTTTCCTTGCCTTCCATTTTTCATTATGAAAAATTTCAGGCACACCAGATCTTCAAAGAATAATACAGTGAACACCTGTAAACCTGTGCCTAGATTTAGCAGTTGTTAACATTTTGCCCCATTTGCTTTGTCTGCACATGCATGTTTTTGCGTGTTCTTATGTCAAAAGCACACACACATTTTATTGCTGATGAGGTTGAAAGCAAGCTTCCATCCAGATACTTATTCATCTCCTAGCAATACGACATTAGACATAACATCATACATTATGCGATCACTATATCTAAGGAAAATTTAGTAGGAATTTCATATCATCTAAGAACTCCCCAGTAGTTTCTCAGATATCCCAGGTCTTTTATAAAGTCGTTTTTATTTTATGTTTTAAATGTACCTTGCGACCCTTTAGATTTGTTTCCCAGTGTACTCATTGTGTAACTAGCAACTTGGAAAATACCAGTTGAGGAGCTGAGGTAGATCTGACACGCTCCAGCCCTCATGGAGATAATGGGGTGATGGTACAGAGATGAGATTGGCCCCTGAAAGTCTTAGAGGCTGCCACAGATGGAGAGACCCGGAGATGAGGGAGGAGTGTGGGTCAGAGAAGACTACTCAGGAGGTCAGGCTGGGTGGGACCTTGGTGCCATTTGAAGAGGATTCAGGGAAGCATTTCAAGGCAGAGGCAAGGCTGCATTCGGAGAGTTACTCCAGCATCGGCCGATCCCAATCTGCTCTGAACAGAGTGTGGCTTGGGGTTTCAGGAAAAGAGCTCAGTTGTCCTTCCATGGAGCGGTTGGTGTGGTGTGGCTCTCAGCAGGCTTCCTACAGCGCTCGAGCAGAGCCTCTCAGCAGTTGGCATGTTGCTTACATCTGTCCTTTGCCACGTTTTGAGAGACAAACAACCATAGGCAAGTTCAAAGGTGGCTTCCTGTGCGCCAGAGCAAAACTGTCATTCGCAGCTGCTTCCCAGCTACCTTCCAGAAGTGATTTATAGACTCAAGAAGAGGGCAAGCGGGAAAGGAGTGACGGAAGCCTGCATCCCTCCTGGTTCTGTCCTTTAATCCACGGGGGATCAGTGGGCTGCACTCAGGCGATACCAGTGCTCGGAAGGAGTAGTCGCAGGAGCCCTGGTGCTTCCAGACTTTGCAGGAGATGGGGCGTCACTTCATGGCACTCTGTGCAGGCCCTGGTGTGTAGGCTCACTGCCCTCGTTCCGCCTGTGTGCGCTCAAGCTTCTGTCAGACGCTGGTAGTGTCTCCCTTCCCCGGGAAAAGTCCAGTCGTTCGACCTTGATGATGGGAACGTGTCCCTTATAAGGACGGGGAATGCGCTCCAGGGTTTACACACTGGTTTCCCATTTGTTCAGGAGCACCCCGAGGTCCTCAGAGAGTAGGTGAGATGTCCGGAAGCTGGAGCTGGTAGGTGGGCCGCTGCTTTAGCACCTGCAGATCTGCTGCCCCCAGGGCTTGGGGTATTCTGACGTGTGATCGGCGACCCGGGCCCAACTCAGAACTCATTAATTATAGAGAAAGAGTCTAAGTGGTATAAGAGCATCCTCAACTGACTGTGAGCCAGAATTACGAGTTTTCTGAGGGAAATCTGTGTAGATGAGACACTCAGGGCGGCTAGAACTTGAAAAAGCAAGGCTCTTTTACCCTCTTGTTTCTGCTGCTAAAGCTGGAGCACCCCGGGTTTCACAGACTAGAAGCAAACAGGACGTGGTGGTCTGGGCACTGATGCACATACTGCTCTGGGGAATTAAGGGGTGGCAAGGGGTGGTTTAGACTGGGTTCTCACCCAGTGTGGGCTGTCACCGTCACACTTCCCCAGCGCTCATGACTACCTCCAACCCGGTTTGTCGTGCCAGCTTCTCGGGAAGGTAAGATCGTGTCGCAGTGAGCATCCTGTGTGGCGTGTGCATGCACGAACACACGTGTGCACACCTGCCTTGCTGGGTATCTGCTGCCCGCAGCCCTTTCCCCTGCCTCTCCCCTTCATTTCCCTCTCACCAGCCTGGTGCGGGTGCCCTTCTGTCCTGCCAGAGCCACCGTCAAATACTCCCGATGAGCAGGTGTTTGATTTTCGGAGCTTTGTTTCTACATAGAAGGGCCCTAACATTTCTCTCTCAACTGATAATTGTTCGACTTTAAAATTCCAACATGTCCCTGTTGTTTCATTCTCTTGCCTCTTAAAGGCCTGCCCTTTTGGGGACTTGGTGTTTTATTTGATGAATGAAGGAATCTTCATCTAATTGCATTCCTGGCAGCTGTTCAGCCTGCTAGCTCCTGCAGCCCTTCGGAAGCTCTGCTGTAGAGGTGCGCCGTAGGTGGCAGATAGTGTCAGAACTCTAGCTTTTCATAATATTCTTTTGAGACTGGATCTCACTGTGTTGCCCAGGATAGTCCCGATCCTGTGGACTCAGGTGATCCCCAGCCTCAGCCTCCCAGGTAACTGGGATTACAGGTGTACACCACCACGCCCAGCTATTATTTTTTTGACACTAGGTCTCACTATGTTGCCCGGCACAGTCCCGATCCCGTGAACTCAAATGATCCCCAACCTCAGCCTCCCAAGTAACTGGGATTACAGGCGCACACCACCACACCCAGCTATTATTTTTTGAGACTAGGTCTCACTATGTTGCCCGGCACAGTCCCGATCCCGTGAACTCAAATGATCCCCAACCTCAGCCTCCCAAGTAACTGGGATTACAGGCGCACACCACCACACCCAGCTATTATTTTTTGAGACTAGGTCTCACTATGTTGTCCAGGGTAGTCTCGAACCTGCAAACTCAAGCGATTCCTAGCCTTGGCTTCCCGAAGCTAGGGTTAAAGACGTGTGCGCCTGGCCCAGCTTTTCATAATTGACTGTTTCTTTTCTTTTCTTTTTTGAGATTAGGGCTCTCTATTTTTGCCCATGAAACCGCAGGTTCACGTTGCCCATGGTACCATGGACTAAAACAATCCCCAGCCTCAGTTATCCAGGTAGCTAGGATTACAGGAGCACACCACCATGCCCAGCTATTTTTTTGGAACTAGGTCTTGCTGCGTTGTCCCGGGCGGGACTTGAACTGCAATCCCAGGCCCCTCCGCGACTCCATAAGCTGTCGTTTACAGGCCCCTCATAATTGACTTCTTTGCTTTATTGTTGCCCTGACATAGGTGATTTTGAGGGACTTGCTGTGTAATCTAATGAATCTGAAAATAGGGGCTGGGCTCCTGGCATTGTTGGTCATTCAGCCCTGGCTCCTCAAGCTGCTGCTTGCCCCTCCCATGAGCTCTCCCTCTGCTCCACAGAATAACTCCATTACGGTGACTGACCTAGGTGAGCACACTACCCACATGGCCAAGAGGCAGCCAGTGTCGCTAGGGATGTACGAGGTAATTCAGGGCCTGTTCTACTTGGTCCCCGTTTGTTTGATGAGCAATGTGAGGAATAGCGGCCACACGACCCCCACAAACAGTCTTTCTGTAATGGAGGCTCTGGCATGGCTAAGAGTCCACACACACTTGCTGGTGCGTCTGACAGCTTTTCATGTCTTTCCCTTCAGAGCTGGGGAGACCTGGGCAGGATGGAGAGTGAGGACTTCACATCTGTTCCTCTGTTGTGGTTTCGTTTTTGTTTTTTGTTTTTGAGGCTATGTCTCGCTGTGTTCCCAGGGAACCACTGACTCGTTGCCCAGGGTACCCCAGACTCAAGCGATCCCCATCCTCAGCCTCCCAGGTAGCTGGGATTACAGGCACATACCACCACGCCCAGCTATTTTTTTGAGACTCATGTTGCCCAGGCAGGTCTTGAACCCTCAGACTCAAGTGATTCCCAGTCACAGCCTCCTGTCCTAGGGCTGGGATTAAAGCTGTGCGCCACCATGGCCGACTATGGTGTTCTTGTCTCTGTGGAGGAGACTTTGTTTTGGTACAGCTGGGAGGGACGGCCCAGATAAACTTGAGATATAAACAGTTTAGCTCCATGGTAAAGCTGAGCTGGTTTGTACCCCAAATCAAGACTAACTTCCTCTCAGACCCCTGTTGTTGAGGACTCTGAGGCCAGAGGATTTGGAGTCTTCAAGGAAGGCAGTTCCCTGGGGTGGGGAGAGAGTGGGTAGGGAAAGTGGGCTGCAGGAGAATTCAGAGTGCCCCAGCTCTTAAAGTTAGCGAGCAGCTCACCCGATGCCTGTTGGGTAGTGTTTGGTCCTGCTCCAGAATTCTAGCATCACTTTGAAGGTGTTTGTTACAAGCATCTTCATAAGCAGACAAGGGTAATGTCCATGTCATCATGGGAGCTGCAGCTGCATACTTCTGGAATAGGCTGTTCTGGAGCTGTGACCAAGTGTTTTTGGGACTTCAGCTGTCATTGTCCCGAGTGGCTGGAGTCTGGCTCTGCACTGGGGGATTAGGGAAAGGTTTGCTTTACTGAAAGATAGTTGGGGGTGTATAAAATAGCTGCATTATCTTACATAATATGCAGTCTTTAGATAATTCGTAAAACTGTAAATCAGGAAATAGTAGTAGAGCCACAGGACATTGAAAAAGTAGAACAAAATTATGTGAAAAAAGCCCTAAAAATTGGAAGTACACTTCTGGGAAATTAGAATCCTGGATGGGGATACTATATCTGAGATATAGTAAATGCCTGTCTTTTTGTTTGTTTTTAAAGAAAGAATAGGAAGGGGTCTGAATTGTGACACAGAGAGGATGGGGAATCAGATACTTTAGTTACAGTAACCCTGATTCCCCCTGTTTTGGGGTTAACTAAAGACACAAAGAACTTGGGGTATGTGACTGTAGATACTGTTTCTGTCCCTGCTGCTTGAAGGGAGTATTTCTGCATGGAAATGGGGCAAGTCAAAGCGAGGATAACTGCTAAGGGTTAGCTGAAACTGTCTGACTGTTATAGACATGCTAATTCCAAGGAATTACAGGTCTCAGAATGAAAAGGGATTTTGAATTCCTATCAGAAGAACCTGCGTCCTACTGCTGACAGATGAGGTAGGATTTACCTCTGACATAGTTTTGCTCAGACAGGTGACTTGCCTAAGATCACACAGCTAATTCAGAGTGGAGAAAACAGGAACATTGTCTCCCAACCTTCCAGCTCACTGCTGCGGTATTAACAAATACAAGGGTTTGATATTAGGGTTTTCTTGAACCCAAATTGGGAGGGGTAAGGAGGGCGGGAAGACCATATGACATATTCAGGTGGCCGACTTGGAGCCTACTCAGCAAGTTGGCAGTCTAGAGATCTCCAAGGCAAAAACTTGAAGCTTGACCACAGGAAGACCCATCTTGTACTACCCTTACCCTCTAGATGGGGCATCTGGGTTGGGCAGCCCTTCTCTATGGTATTCCTGGTAAACCCCAGCCCCTGGGAACATGGCCGCCTGTCTGTGCACCATCTTTGCAAAATTGGGCCTTATTCACATCATTTTGAGTGGGTCTGAATCCTTTCCCAGAACCCGTTTCTATTTGTCTCTGAGTTGTACGTGTCTGTTTCCTCACACTGTTTCTCTGGTAGGCTGTTCTCTCACGTAGAGCAAATGTCCTGTCCTTTGCAACATCATCAGCTTCCAGCCACGTTTCGCCCAAACTGGAAAACGTGACCCTTCCTCATGCCCTGCGCCCGACCTCTTGACATCCTGTTGATTGCAGGCTGCATTTATGACTCTGGCTCTTCAGAGCAGTTATCCCAAATAACATCTGGGGCCCCTCCCAGCCACCCCAGGTGTTTTCTGAAGCATGGTTGGAGCAAGTGGCTGTCACCGAAGTGCTGAGCAACACTTTGTTTTGTCCCGGGGGGGGGGGGGGGGCTGGCTTTTGAAGATGGGCAAAGTGTGCTGCTTGCATTTTTGATTCGTTGGGACCAGTGAATTTACCGAATTTTTGACATTTTCAAGATTTCACTTAGACAAGTAGAAAGTGCAGCCTATTATAGAATTTGCCTTTTCTTGAAGAGAGCTTGCCTCTTAAGCCATCCACAGCAACCATTAAAGCTGAGGGCAGATGACCAGTTTCGTGATTAATGAGGTATATTTACTGATTTTTCTAACCACATTTTCCCTAAAGATAAGCGATGTGGATCCTGGACTTTGGAGTCTAAGGAAAGACGTTGGTTCGGAACTGGATTCTGAGGTGGCTGTAGTCACTCAACCCGTCTGACCCCAAACCTTGAAGGGTGAAATAGTTCCTTGCATCTTGCTTCACTGGGGAGGAACAAGAGGCGGGAACTGATGGGGCTTTGTCCCAACCACTGTGCCTGCACTGGATTCAGGCCTTGTTGTGGTTCACCACCCTGGGGACCACACACTGACACCATCATTTCTCGGAGTGATGGAGTGACCTATACTCTTTTCCATATACTGCTGACCCGGATTCTACCCAAAGTCTGCTTGCTGCCTTTAACTCTAAGGTCATAGTTAAGAAGATTCATCAAGCCAGGAGTGGTGGCATGCCTGTAGTCAAGCACTGGGAGGCAAGAAGCCTGGAATCACTTGAGTTTGTGGGTTCGAGACTACCCCGGCGACACAGCGAGACCTGGTCTTGAAAAATCAGCCAGGTGCATTGGTGCGTGCCTGTAATCCCAGCTCCCTGGGAGGTTGGAGGCTGAGGATTACATGAGTCCACGAGATCAGGACTATCCAGGGCAATGTAGCGAGACCTAATCTCAAAAAAAGAAAAAAAAAAAAAAAGATTCAGCAAATTTTCTGTATTAAATACACCAATTTCCTTATTTACAAAAGAATTGACTAGAGGATGGGCTCTTCCTCTGGTGCCCTGGCTGAAAGCTTTAACAGTCCTCCAACCTCCGGCGGAGGTCAGAGTCACCCCTGCTGCAGAGCCCAGTCTCATTCTGGAAGATCAGTTCATCAGGAATGTTTGTTGTCTGTTGTGGGGATTAAGGGATTGCTGCAGACTGGGAGAGGATAAAGGTTAAAAAGAGATAGAAGTTGGGTGCGGTGATACCTGCCTTTACTCCCAGCCTGGGACAGGAGGCTGAGACTGGGGAATCACTTGAGTCTGTGGGTTCAAGACCTGCCCAGGGCAACATAGCGAGACCTAGTCTCCAAAAATAGCTGGATGTGGTGGTGCGCACCTGTACTCCCAGCTGCCTGGGAGCCTGAGGCTGGGGATCGCTTAAGTCTGTGGTACTCCTGGCAATGAGAGTCTGCAGTTCCCAAGCAATATAGTGAGACTTAGTCTCAGAGAGAGGGAGAGGGGGAAGGGGAGGGAGGGGAGAGAGAGAGAGAGAGAGACTGAACATCATATAAATTGCTTTTACTAAGTTTAACTAGTGAAACCTATCTGTGATTGTTTCCTTAAGAAAAGAAAAGGTGTTTTGGGAAGGGCAGTGCAGTGTGTCTGACACCCAGCCGGGCATGGGTGGCTGCAGGAACGGGACCTGCTTTATGTTCTAATTGACAATTACGATCAAGCTGACATTACATAGTAAGAGGAAGCTCTTTCTATTCGACATGTAAAGCCTGCAGTGGCTCATTGTAAAGCAACCAAATGCCTCAGACTCAAACAAACGCTTTGACGGTGTCTCAGTTTCAGGGAGCCCAAAGGCATTTTGCTTATGGAAGCCCCAGATTCTTCCATTTGTGTCTGTCTTCATGGACACTTCTCGTATCTCAGCTTTTTAAGCTGTGGCACTAAGAGACTATTCTTTCCACTTAACTAATTCATACTGAGCACATACTCAGGGTTACTCGAAACCTGGCTTCTCTGCTCCAACCCGGCCACACAGTGAAGTTAAACTCGGGGCTGGTCTTTCTTTTTATAGCAACATTACATCTAACCTTAACATTTAGAGAGGGTTTTAAAATGTGTGGGAATTTAGTATTTGTCGTTCTTTCACGGTGGGGGGGAAATGCCCCCTTTATCCCTGTGACCCAGAGAGGATAGTGCCCTGGACAGAGCTGTCTTGTCCCCAACAGCTGCTCGTAGGCCCGAGCTGCTAGCTGGAACCATAAAATAGCAGGTGCCTGCCCCATTTCCTGCGCTGCTGACCTCTTTTGAAAGAGGACACCTGGAATCGCTCTAGGCCCTCAGGACAAGGGAGCCAGCACTACCTGTTCTGGAAGACTTATTGACAAAATGGACAACAATTTCCTGTTTACTGTGGAACAGGCTTTGGCCGGATTCTGTCAGCTAGTGGCTACAAGCTGACGTGAAGGAGAAAGGCTGATCCAGGGAGAAAGACAAGCTTTGCTAAGAGCTAGAAACAACAGATTACCCTGATTATCTAAGGCACCCATCCAGCGTATTGTCTTCTAGAAGCAGAAGATGCTCAGGTTTGCATATGATGGGGCCAGTCTCCCAGCCAGAGGTTGAAGAGCAAGATAGATGATTGTTTTTATTTAGCTAAAGAAAGATAGAACATACTTTTTAAAAAATATGTCCTGCAATTGGAAGACTACAGAGTATGTCTTCAGTTGCATCAGCTGGTGAGATCTATTTTGGGCAGGTGGGTTGTAGTAAAAATACTAGCTGGCCACTTTTAAACATCCAAAATAGCACTTATAGACAAGGCAGAAATTCTCCATAATCAATGTGAATTAATCCTGGAGTTCTTGAAGCCAGCTTGCAGCAGCCTGAGTCAAACCCCGAGGATCTGCACAGTTCTGGAGAGGAGGAGGCGGAGGGAAGGACTACACATGGAATTGTTAGAGCCCTCACAGACCCTGGCAGGCATCCAAGGCAACCACCTTATTTTACACATGAGGAAATTGAGATCCAAAGGAGTTCAACAACCTGTCCCAGACAGCTGACCTGACCTAGCTTTGGGGCTTTCGGGTTTTCTCTATGGATCTATTTTTCCTTCATGCAGCTGTGACTCCGGGTAATGCATCCTGGCTCTTGAAGCCCTTTGCTTAGCATTTTATTTTGTAAGCGGCCCTCAAAATAGGTAGGCTGTTGCTCCCCTGACGGGCCTGGTCAGGGTGGGCCAGACTCCCTGTTCCATGTGTTTCCATCTGTCCACTCACATGCTCCTGGGAACACAGATGACCCTATGGCCGTGCTTGCTTGCCTGCCTCTCTCGAGGTGGCAATTGTCCCATTGGTCTCTATCCCCAAGAGGGAGAAGAACGTTGCTGAGATTCTTTGTGTCTCCCATGGCTGTGCTCACTAGGAGTGCCCTGTTCCAGAAAGCTCTAAACCAGGTGCCCCTTCAGAGTCCAAGTGTCCTTGAAGCAACAGCCCCGGGCACACCTTTCCTGTCCCTCAAGCGCTGTTTGCCAGCTGCTGCTCCTTTGTTTCCCACCTCCCTCCCCTTTTTGGAAAAACAACGATTTAGCAGGAAAACCCAGGGGAGTTGAAGGGGATGCACATAGTCTCGAAAACACTTGTTTCGCTTGGAAATGTGAACAGCAGCCAGGATTCCATCCCAGAATAGGTCATGCAAGCAGATGTATTGCCTTCCTCGGCTGGTCTGGACGCCTGTTTCCCGCCGCGCCCCGCCCCCCCCCCCCATCAGTGGTCAATGAAATCGACCTTCCAAATAAAGGTGGCTCGTGCCCAGACCTATGAGCAGATGGGTGCGCTTCTTTAAGAACTCCCGAGTAAACACTGCCTTTCTCTACAAGCATGGCAATAACCTAGTTTCTAAGAATAAGACATCACATTTTAAAAATCTGCCTGTATAATAGGAGAGCACCAGCCCCTAGTTTATATGCTTATTTATTTTTTTAGACTAGGTTTTGCTATGTTGCTCGGGATAGCGATCCCCAACCTCAGCCTCCCAGGGCACAGGAATTACAGGCAGCCTCCACCGCGCCTGACTGCTTTTTTGAGGCCAGGTCTCAGTTATGGTGCCTGGGGTAGTCTCGAATCAGTGAACTCAAATGATTCTGGGCTTCATGCCTCCCAGCGCTTGGATTACAGGCACACACCACCACTTCTGACCAGTCCCAGGTTTAACATCAGTTGTCTGCTTTCACCACTCCAACCAGTTCCCACCCAAAGCAGGCAGCACTGACCTTGGGAAAACAGCCAGACATCCTCAGCCCCAGGCCTTTTGGATACTCCTGATTTTGACTTGCTGTCAAGAGACAATACCTCTGAAGCCAGTTATTCAAAAGAAAGGTCCATGTCAGTGGTGTTCCCCTGGTGTATCAGGTTCTGGAGAATGGTAGGAAATACCTGAGTTCTTAAAAGAAGTATAATTAGGCCCTGAGAGTCTAGCCCTCGGAAGCTCGCTGCTTTTGAAGAGATTTTTCAGATGAGCTGCCGTTTCTGTCCTTCGGACCTACTTCCAGTTTGTCCGCCTGTCTGGCATCCTTCCTCGGGGAAGCCTCCCAGCTCTGCACCCTTCATGTCACGTTGGGTGTCTGAGCCCACATCCCACAAAACCCAGGCCCCAAATGCCTTCAAGATAAAGAGGTATGTGCACCAGGTGCAGTGGTGCCCACCTTTAATCCCATCCTAAGAAGGGAGGCTGAGACTAGGAATCGCTTGAGTCCATGGGTTCAAGATCCGCCCGGAGCAACATAGCAAGACCTCATCTCAAAAAACAGCTGGGTGTGGTGGTGCACGCCTGTAATCCCAGCTACTTGGGAAGCTGAGGCTGGGGATTGCTTGAGTTCATGGTACCGCAGACAACATGAGTCTGCAGTACCCCGGGCAACATTGTGAGACCTAGTCTCAAAAAAATAAAATAAGTAAATAAAGAGGAGTGTGCCCATTACCAGAATATGCTTAATCAGCCAGGTCAGACTGTTCTCTGCTTAAGGCTGGTGCCCACTCTTTCAGCTTGATACTCTCTTGCTTCTCCCTCCCTTCCCTTCCTCTTGTCTCCTGTTCGCTTCAGGTTCTCCCATATCAGTCTTAGCTCAGCTTACTAGCCTGTTGCAGGACTTTAGAACCAGCTCACTCAAAACTTGTTATTACTTAAAATAGGTGAATTTTTACATAACCATAAGTAAACAAAATGTAGTCAAAGGTCTGCCCCATAAGAAAAGGGACCAAATTTAGGTGATTAAGAAACACATTTCCCATATTATATGGTCTCAAAGTACAGGCAAGCCTGGTTTTGTTGTGATTTGCTTTATTGTGCTTTATAAATATGGCACTTCCTAAATGCTGTGTTTTTTACACGAGCAAAAAGGTTACAGTTCACTGACAGATGATGGCTAACATTTTCTCACAAGAGGTCATTGCTAAAATTAAAATATGCACATTTTTCTTAGCATAGGATAGCACATCTACTGTATTACTCTAGAGTATGGCTATAACTTTGAAAGGCATTGAAAAACTAAAACTTCCATGTGACTCATTTATTGCAGCATTTGCCTTATTGTGTGGTCTGGACGTGAGCCTGCAACTTCTTAGAAGTGTGCTTATGGGGCCAGGCACGGTGGCGCGTGCCTGTAAGAAGCAGCCTAGGAAGCCATGATGGGGACTGGGGATCACGATTCGAGTCCCGCTCGGGGCAACGTAGCAAGACCTACTTCCAAAAAAAATAGCTGGGCGTGGTGGTGCACACCTGTAATCCCAGCTACCTGGGAAGCTAAGACTGGGAATTGCCTGAGTCTGTGGTACCTGGGAAGTGTGAGCCTGCAGTTCCACAGGCAAAAATAGTGAGGCCTAGTCTCAAAGGAAAAAAAAAAGTGTGCTTGTGTAGAAGAAGGTGCAGAGCTGCCGGCACTTACGAGCCTGAGGTTCCCGAACACGGTGTAGCTGCAGATGGACTCCTCGTTTCTTCTTCCTGAGCTCATTCCCCCCCCCCCCCAACCCCCAGCAGCTCGACATCATCCACTCGAGAGCAGAATGAGTCAGTGATGCAGCCAGAGTCTCTCAAAGCTGAAAATGACACTGGCAGATTGGAAGGTGACATGAACTCGTACACACAAATGGCAGAGAGGCACAAAGATCTCATCTCCGGATGTGTGTGCGTGTGCAGCTTTGGTGAGCTGCTTTTCTCCTGCCAGCTGGAAACCATGGCAGAGCTGCCCATGGAGAACTGGTTCAGAGGTACGTGTTGGGAAAAGCAGGTTTCTCCCTTTGGCCTGTCTTAGAGACACCCTGGCAGGGTATTCCTTTTATTTGCAGGACCCCCTTAGCACTCTGCAAAGTTTCTCTGAAGGTCTAGATCTGAAATATGAAATAGTCTTGGCTGCTGAGGAAGTGTCTCCTGCTCTGTCTTCCCCAGGGTCCAGACACAGAACAGTGTAGTCTAGAAGGCTGCAGCCTCACGTCTGCCCGCAGGAGGCAGTGAGCTGTAGGCACACGCGGACATTTTCTGGCCTTCTGACTCCATTGTACAACTTTGAGGTGAAATCAGGAGATGTTGGGAGACCTTTCCCATGTCATGTTCTGTTGGTCTGCAGGGGCAGGAGCTGGTTCTGGGTTGGAGAGCAGGTGTGGATGGGTACAGCAGAAGGTGGCCTTGGACTTGTTCATGACGATGAGGACAAGTGGCTGTGCCTTGTGTCTCAGAATGATTTACACACCGTTAAGCTGGACATGGGTTGTGGGGGCTAAAAGTGGACTAGAGGGAACAGATGACTAACATGGAGGTGACTCTGACGGGTTACCTGATGTGTGTGGAGTGTACGTCAAAGTCTTCTCTACAAAGGCTGCTTGGAGCCCAAGGAATGAGTGTCACCTGCGTGTCAGATTAGAATGCAACCCTTGGCATTTGAGTCGCCACAGGCC
>PVHY01013885.1:0-40031 GCA_004024945.1 Uropsilus gracilis
AAACCATATGATCACACCTATAGATGGATATAGGAATAATAAACAAAAGGCCCGGAAAAAAAGTAAGCTGAGAGTGGAGCTGGGGCAGGCTGTTAGGGAAGGGGGGCAGGGAGGGAGAAGTTGGGGAAGGGAGGAGTGCAAGAAGATCAAGAGGAAGCCTCTCAGGGGATGGGGTGGAGGAAGAACCCTGGTAAATACAATGATATAACATATATATATATATACATATATATACTTATATGCATGAATATGTAAACAACAAAATGCTTAATAATAAAGAAAAAAAAGACCTGTACTCAGATGATTATCGCAGCTCTATTTACAATAGCCAGGGTATGGAAACAACCCCAAAGCCCTAAAACTGATGAATGTCTGAAAAAGATAGCACTACACAATGGAATATTATTCTACAATCAAAACCACCAAATATGAAACATTTGTGATAACATGGATGGACCTAGAGGGAATCATATTAGCAGAAATAAGTCAGAAAGAAAAAGACAGAAACTATATGGTCTCACCAATAGATGGGATATAAGAATAATAAACAAAGGGACAAAAAAAAGTCAAAATAACCTGACAACAGAACTTGGGCAAGCAGCTAGGAAAGGGGAGGGGGGGGAGGAGGAGAAATCAGGGAAGGGATGAGCACAAGGAGATAAGATGAGGGTTCACAGATGATGTAGGGGGTGAGCCTTGGGAAATGCAATAATATAATATGATTTTATATATATACACATACAGTATAAATATGTACTTAACAAAACTATATATATAAATAAAGTTTTTTAAAAAGAAAAGAACTTCTGAACATAATAATTTTAAAGACAGTTTATGGAACATATCTGGAACAAATTTCATGCTTATCTGTATGCATCAGGTCAGTATTATTGGATTACAGCTTGCCTTTCCCTTCCAGGGTAAAGAAAAGTAGACCAGTGTGGGAATAAATTATGTAAACAAAATCTTAACTCTGTTTTTGAGAAGGGGATATTATGTTAATAAGAATATATGAAATGTAGATTTCATTCACAGATAACTTTCCAATATAATTTATAATAATTAAGAAATCTATCACCCACACTTCTGAAGACTATGATAATAACATCTACCAAATGCTTACTATTTACCAGGTGTTCTTATAATTACTCTAGACCTGAGGTTTTTAACCTTGGATGCAAATTAGAATCATTTGGTGAGCTATGAAATTCCAGATGATCTGGTCTCAACAGAAACTAATTAGAGTATCTGGGATGGTGTCAGTCCAAGAATGAGTAATTTTTTCAGCTCACCAGGTGATTGCAATATGCAGCCAAAGTTGAGAACTATTGTTTCTGATATATTATTTAATCTTCACAACACCCCCTTTGATGTGGGTTACATTTTAATATCAGTGCCAACACCATCTCTAAATTACAAATAAAAAAACTGTGACAGAGAAATGCGAAGTTAAATCCCCAAGGCCATCAGCTCATAACTGAAAATATTGAGATTTCAATGCAGGCAGTCTAACTCTATTATGTGATTATTGCATCATTGCTACCCAAATTAAAAGCCACAGATTAGAAAAAAATTTTTGTCAGCCTCCAAAATCCTATCATAAATGTCACCCTAGTGGTCATTAAATAATTTTAATTTGTTGGTTGAAAGTTAATTGTAGAGAAAATAATGTAAAGTAATGTCTACTGAGAAAATTAATTCCTTTTGTCAAAACTATAATGCAACCAAATTATCCAGACCATAAAGCTTATTTATTGTCATCCAGCAATGTAAAATATGAGCATTTCAGGCCCTTACTCTTCAGGTAGTTTTAAATTGCATGCAATATACTTTCTGTATTAATTGTTAAGTTATTTGTAATATAACATTGATTTACAACATTGTATGTAATTTGAGAGTACAGTTATCACCTTTTCAGATGTATAGCACAAGTCCACCACCAAAGCAACCATAATCCTCCAAGGCTTTCCCCTGGGTCCCATCCATACACACTCCTTTGCTCTGCTTTCCTCATCCACTCTGGGAGCTTCAGTTCTGTTGGTCAAATTTGCAGGTTTATTTTAGTTCATTTTTTCCATTGTTTTATTTCTCCGCATTCCACATATAAGTGAAATCATTTCTATTTCTCCTGAGTTATTTTGTTTAGCATAACTCCCCTCCAAATCCATTCATGTTGTCGCTAACAGCATGATTTCAACTTTTTAAATAGCTGTGTAGATTACATTGTGTATATCTACCACATCTTTATAGCCACTCATTTGTTGGACGCTGAGGTTATTTCCATAGCTTGGTTATTGTAAATAGTGCATCAATGGACATAAAAGTGCATATTTCCCCTCTTTTTTTTAGTATTTTTGCATCTTTTTGGTCAATATTTAGCAGTGGAACTGCTGGATCATAAGGTAGATCTTTTAAATTTTGAGGCACAGAGTGCTTGGGTAGTTATACTGCAGGGGCTGGTGGGAAATGCACCTCCCCCTTTGGGCTCTGGCAGTTAAACTGCCAGGGGCTTCAGCAGTGGGATCAGGAGAGAAATGAGGAGAGTGACCATAGTGGAGAGGCTTAAGGGAAGCTCAGCACTCTGGGATTTGACCACCTCAGGCAAATGAAAAGTTACTGACTGAGAAACACAAGTACAGGCATGGTTTGGAGACCAGAATTTGCACCTCTGACGAGAGGATAACTTGGAATCTGGATGACATGGACCCTGTGTATCTCTGATGAGAGGATAGCTTAGAACCTGGAAGGCTTGGATAGCTTGCTAGAGAACTGAACTTTGTGTAAATGCCTGTTTAAGTTTGCAGCAGTGAGAGGATGGAATCTTGGAAGAATTTTAGGACTTTGAGAAGCGGGATCATGTTGCTTTGTTTTGGAACTTTCAAGACTGGACAGTAAAGATAACTGGCCACTCATGGCCCCAGTGACTCTTGGTTTCTCTTTGTATGTAAATAAATAGTGTTTTGAAACATCTTGCAATTGTGCACATGGGTGGAAGAATCCAAAGAGTGATGGGTTTTGCTATCAGCTTCTTTCCCTGCTTGTTTTGGTCGCCTAGGACCAGTATCAGTTATAACTGTTTTAGTGCCTGTTAGCACATGGTTTCAAAAGCACCCTATAAAAAAATTAAATTTATAGAAGGTTGAAGAAAGATCTGTTCTTCTAGATAGTCTATGGTAGACCTTCAATTTAGTGAATCCAGATGATAACTTACTATTTGCCTGTGTTATTTTAGTCCCTTGGAAAATTACATTCATTTTTGTATTTTAAGATCCTACATTTACAGCATTGAGAAACAAAATAAAGATCAAATAAAGACAAATTTTAAAATCAACTCTTGAAAGTTGACCATAGATCTGAGGCATCTGGGAGAGGTGGGTTCAGAGGAAGCCAGGGAGAGAGAGCACAAAGAAGTATGGTGGAAGACTTCGGGGTTAGTAGTGGTGGGAGAGTTATGATGGCCACAACTCAGGGGAGAAATCCTATACTGTCAAAATATTAATAAGGATGTAAAAAAATGCGACTTAAACAAAATAATTTTGAACAAGAATCCACATTTGTATATTAGAATGATATTTCATTGTTTTTGCCTACTCGATGCTTCAAAATTTTTGAGTTATCAATAATAAGACATACCATTTATATCAATGATGTGGCTGAAGGCATATAGGTACACACATGAATTCAGAAGATTTATCTAAAATGTTCTGTGACAGAATCTTAACTGAAAGCAACATTCAAAGGTTTGATCAGTGTGTTGAAGCAAATAAAATTAAAATTGAACCAAGTATGTTTAGCATTTTGGAATCAATTTCAAAATATATGACACAACTATCATTTTGATTCAGCTCTATATTTGCACAGAACCGGTTGTCAGGAAATTCCTTCTTCTACTCAAATGTCACCACATCCTTGTAACATTTATCCACTGGTCTTATCTTTTCCTACTGAAGCACTGGACAAAACATCAAATGATCTGTCAAGACATCAAACCACACAGCATAACATCAAATATTTGAATGCATCTATTATCTCAGGGAAGCAATGTCATTCAGTAATTACGAATCTAAGTGCAGGTTATAGTTATAATGAGTTCAGGTCTGAGTAATATGACCAGTCATCTCAGTTCACCAAGGAATGAGAGGTTTCCTGGAATACAATACTTTCAATACTAAACCTGAGAAAGTCTCAGATAAATTAGGAGTGATTGATCATCTTAATCTTAAAACAACAGTCTCTTATTGATATGACTTTAGAAAAAAAATATTAGAACTCTCATTTTCTTCATTTACAAAATAGGGAAAATACTTCACAAAACAAGTAATGGGTGGATAAAAGAAGCTAATGTTTATAAAGCAGAGTGCTCAGTAACTATTGGCAATCATAGTGATCGTAGAAATAGAAAGGTAGTCACATAGAATGGGGAAATATTCATGTAATGAAATTTTGAAGATGTTCATTTATCTAGAATATTGACATGTGAGAACACTGTGGTATGGTTACTGAAAAATAAAAAGTCAAGGCAACACTGCTGTAATAATAGAACTTTCATATTCAGAACGAAGCTGATTGTTCTCTTCAATGTTTTGGTCACTGAATGTCAAGAATAATGTGTTAATTCTAATGCCCAGTGCAGGTAACAAGGATGTCAACTTGTTTTAAAATTTTAAAATATCATTTGAAGTTTTAAAAAATGAGGTATTTAGCTTGGAGGGATAGGATTTAGATGAAAAATAAATGTATCTTCATGTCAGTGAAAGGCCTGTTATAATTTGGATGGAATAACTAGCAGAGTCAGATAAGTTTCTGAAATAATCTGAAAAAAAATACAAGAGAGATGCTGAGACATGTACAAATTAAAAAAAATAAGACTGGGGAAATAGAAGAAACACAGAGATGTGAGATAGTCTCTGCTGCCACACTAACCCAGGATCAATTGTCAATTTTAAATGCAGGTAGAAGGCCAAAAAACTCAGTCTGGCAAAAAGACTGGAAGGGTAAAGTTGTTGGGCTCCTCCTAAGACCCACAACTAAATACATAGACAAGCACAATGGTTCTTGGAGGAAGACTGGATGGTTGTTATGCAAAAAATAGTGGTGACACATCAGAGAGGGTAGGAAAGTGTTCGAATATAATTGTGCTCAGAATGCTACTGGGGCAACGCAACTCAAAAGAGTGTGCGGTGACCACCATAAAGAGCACTCTCTGCTGTTGTTTATTGAAGGACCAACAGCTACATTTGGGAAATTTAGAACCAGAGGACTACATTGCAGAGGAGGGCACACACAGTCAGTGTGCAAAAGAGAGGGGCCAACGCAACTCAAAAGAGTGCGCGGTGACCACCATAAAGAGTACTCTCTGCTGTTGTTTATTGAAGGACCAAGAGCTACATTTGGGAAATTTAGAACCAGAGGACTACATTGCAGAGGAGAGTACACACAGTCAATGTGCAAAAGAGAGGGGCCCACTTTTGCATAATAATAGGAGTAAGAGAGTAAAAGGCATCCAGAAAGTAACCAGGCCACTAAGGCTGGAGGGTGAAATACCCCACAACCCTGTCCAAAGGGGTGTTTTGGAGCAAATGTAGTGACTGCCAGCATGAGGCTTGTTTAACGTGGTGATTGTCTGAGTCTTCACCTTACAGATTTGAGCAGCTGGAGCCCAACCAGTGGGGAAGGCTAAATTACAGGAACTCGAAGGGAGGGAAGACATTCACCTGTGCCATCACACAAGAGACTCCTCTCTACAGTGGATTGTTGCCTGTTTACTCTCTCTCCCCCACCCACCCCCTGGAGGTTCAAAGCTGAGATAACATCCTCATGCATGCCCAGGCCAGTGGGGGGGGGGGGGCGGAGGGGATAACATACGTAAATGGTGCCTGCTGCCTATAAACAATGCTTCCAGCATTTAGCCCCTAGCACCAAGAGAAAGCACTACAGGACCAAGCTCTGTATGTGAACATGCCTAGGAACACACGTCAAAGGGATTTTATCCCAGAGACTATCTTAACTATAGCCCGCACCCACACTACAAACATCGAGAAAGGACAGAGTTCTGCAGGGGACAGCAGTCTTGCAGAGGGCATGCACAATCTCAGAAATGCACATTCTTCATTCACTGGTGATCATAAATAGGACAGTAGCCTTTCCAACATGAACCTGCAGCTTCTATCCACACCCTGGGCAAAATACTACTGCTTGCAGAACCTGCATATTAGAGAAACACAGAAAGTGGAGGTTGATGCTCTCCTGAGGTCTTCTGTCCACATCTCCCCCAAGTGTCTCTAAATGACTCGATTCCTCATGTCTCCTTCCGTGTCCCTACAAGCCTCCAGTGTGAGTCCAAAGCTGAGAAGCAAGCAGGATCTCTATTTCATATGTCTCTCTGTTCCTCGTGCCTCCTCCAAGTCTTATCTGTGTCTACTTGCAAGTCTTCTTTCTGATGACTTTTTAAACTTCACTACCTCTCCTTTTTATGGAGATTCTATTCGGTAACACTCCCACTTCTATAGTTCCTCCTGCTTCTGCTCTGCTGCCCCTCTTTGGGTGGGTAGCAGGGGGAGGGGGGGACTCCTGCTTTTTCTCAGGTCCCACGGGTATTCAGCTAACTGGCTCCCCCCTGCAGCTCTTGTTCGAGTAGTAGCATTTTGGCAAGCAGTGGTCTGTCCCAACTTGGAAGTCTATGGCGGCTGCTATCTTGACTTCATGGTGTCTACAGTTTGGGCTACACATTTTCTCTCCTTTTCTAGCTCTTTGGGTTCTGCACATCCTCTTGTTTGTGTTTCCTGCCAGGAGATTGCCTTGGATTCATTCTTCTAGCAGCTTTGCCTTGGGACCTTGGTCATTCTTCTTTGGGCCCTGGTTGTTTAACTGAGCCCTGTTTGCATATGAGAAAATAGTTTATTTTGGAGTTTAAGTTATTTGTCTTCTTGATATTTTGTCTCTATTTTAAAATTCTATATATTTGAAAATTCTCTGCCCTACCTCTCTCCCTTTCTCTACTTCCTTTGAAACTCTCACCAATTAAAAATCTTTGAGCACACTAGTATTTGATTACTTTGATTTTATGAGTACAGATATGCACAAGCCCTTTAAAAGGACAATCTGTGAGTTCCTGAGCACCCGTCAGTTTTTTCACAGTATCAATATACCATGTTAATTAAATTTTTGTATTTTCTCTTGTAAATATGCTTGATATCCATTTGATTATTTCCCAGTCTAGTACAGCCAAGGAGAGTAAGGGAGAAATCTCCTTTCCCTATACTTTTAACAAGTGTCTGAAACTGGTTAGGCCTGAAAGCTAGAAATTGGATCTATAAGTTCTAGACTAGCATCTGGGATTGATAGGGGGTGTTGCCCCCCCTTGCCCCCCCCCCCCGTGTCATTGTCTCCTGTTTAAGATTGCAGATTTCAAGGAAGGCATGCTAAAATGTGAGAATGGCCTTAATTACAATTTCTTTTCAGAAAGATATAAGGGGGAGGAAGAAGTGAAACATGTTTTCTTCTTTGTAATGTAATAATTCAGGAGCTGTTTCTGGAAGGTGGGAAAACAGAAAGAATATATAAAGAAGTTTGAAACAAAGAGAAAAAAGGAAGATGGGAATGGAGATTGAGATTCAGGTTTGGTTTTGGCCATTTTGTAGGATGGAGATGTGAACCATGTGAGTTTGGTCATGTGACCAAGGCTTGGGGTCTGCAGCCCTTGGCTGACCCAGACTAGTCACATGTGTGCTAAAGGAAGTTAAGACGTTTGCAGATTTGAAATCCGTGTTAGAGTTTGGATTGCTGAGTTTGACTTGTGTATGGAAGAGGCCATGCGAAAGTTAGACTTAAAAAGAAAGTGAACTTTGCTGGGTCTGGTACCATGAGCTTTCTTCTACTACCTGGAGGAAGATGACAAGGAGAAGACAACATGGAGGAGCTGAAGCATGCCAAAGGAGCTCGCCAAAGGAAGATATCTTCAAACATGTGGAGATGAACTCCAACTGGCTGACATTGGTGAGATGATCAAGACTGAGAGACTGAAGATTTTTGGGCAATCAGGAAAAGACTTTAGACAATTTTGAGAAAGGTTTTATACAATGTTAAAGTAATCTGAGTTTTACTTACATGTTTCTTTTGTAGTAATTAGGAAATCACTTTGTTAGAAATAAATTCGTCTGCACTGATAGCCTTGCTTTGCCTTGGTATTTTGGTTGAGAAGGCTGAGGATGGTGGAAAGAATCCACAAAGTCTAGAAGGGTAAATTGAGGCAAACTAGACTAAAGTTTAAACTATGTTTTTAAGTTTTTTCCTTCTGCAGTTTTTAGAGCTGGAAGCTGAGAAGCAGCTGGCTGGCTTTTGCATATCAATAAGTGGTCAGTGAAAATGCTAATTAACTGTTTATAGCCTGCTTCCTAAGGAGAGAAGCAGGCATAGAGGTGTAAAGTTAAAGTCAAAGTCTTTTTTTCTTTTCCCCCTATTTCAGTATCACAATCCTGGCCTGTTGCCAAAGTTCACTGGAGGCATGCCTGCTGCTAGGATCCACAGTGAAATCAATTCTCATTTTACTCTTTTCTCAGGAAGATGGTGTCTCTCTTATGCTGGACTGCCTGGGTTTGAGGAAGGGATAACATGAGTAATATTAGATTGTCTTTCCCACCCTCCTTAATGAATCATTTTTATTTCTGTGCTCCAACCAGGTGCTATAATTTTACCTGGAATCCTTAAGTCTCATGAAGGTATTTTCATGCGTGGATAGTTACTCAAGTTGATATTTCTGCAAGAGGAAGAGTGCTAGAAGCTCTTATTCCACCATTTTTCTGGGATCACTCCCTCTCTTCAACTATGTTACAGTTTGTAGCCACAACAATTACTGAAGAAAAGGAAACAAAAGTCATTTGCATTAAAAAGGGAGAAGCTAAAATTGTTTTTTAAATGTTGGCTTAAAAATAATAGTAACCACTATAAGCAGGAAAAAAGAGGGCTTTATTTTCAAAGTCTTTGATGGGGGCCTAACTCTGAGAAAGCAGAGAGACACAATGGAAGTCTCATCAGCTGCTTCCCTTCTCCTCAGGTTTGGTCCAGTTTAAACACGGTACTGATAGGCAGTTTGGTTAGGGAAAAAATCACATTAATGCAACAAATCATCTCCTTTTGAAGCAGGCATATGATCATTTTTCTAACATCTCTCAGTGAAGGGAAATGTATGGTTGCACGCAGGAGATGATTATCTCCATGGCAGATGGAATCTATGTGTAAGAAATGCAAACCTAGGAGATAGATATTTATCTTAAAGAATGTCCTTTTTTATGGATGTGTAGATCTGGTTTCTTCTGGAAGTAGTAGAAGCCTGGAGGGCTAGAACAATGGTTATTGACCTTTTTTTCTGCTGTAGAACAACTGACTATATGGAGGAGGCAAAACTGACATCTTCACTCTGTCACCATCTAGCTGTTTTCTCCAAAGGTTCCGATTTCTACACATCCTCACCACTTCCTTTTAAATTTTGTTATTTTAATTATAGCCATCCTGTATTCAACATCACTGAATCTTTCAAAATTTCCAGGTGATAATATGTATATACATTTAAAGATTAGGTCAATCCAAAATTACTGTTGATTCTATGCCATGAAATTTTCATTTTTGTTTATTTTACTTTTGAACTCCAGAATTTGTATTCTTTATATATAAATATTTTTTATAAACTCTTTTACTTGATGATATCCATTTGGTAAAATATTGTACTTTTGTATTTTAGACTTATTTTCTTTATTTATTTAGGCAGATGTAAAATCTTTCTTTCTTAATAAGTCCAACATCTGACTTTCCTTGAGAAATTTCTAATGACAGTTTTTCCTGTGTATGGGTCATACATTCCTGCCTCTTTGAGAGTCACACATTTTTGTATAAAATTAAACATTTCAGGTAATATAATGTGACAACTGGAATTCAGATACCTCCTGCTGAATTTGTTGATTTTGTTGCTTGCTGCTGCTTGTTGAACTTGTTTTTATTTGTTTATTTAGTGAATTTTCTGAACTAATTCTGTAAACCTTGAATTCTCTGTTGTGTGAAGTTTCTGCTTGGTTAACTAGTGATCAGTAAATGACAGGAAAAATACTTCATTAAATTCTTGGAACCAATATATCTCACCGTATTTCCTGTGGGTCTATGTATATGTGTCAAGCACACTTTAAATGTAGACAATTTCTACCTCAACTTTCCCTTCTTCCTTGCACAGAACCTCAAGGTTTGGCAAAGGTAAGACTTTAGAGTTTTTTCAGATCTTTCTTGGGAATGCATTTAAGTCTACACATATACAGGGCTTTCTAGACTCTCAAGAATATCAGTCTTTTAAATTCCCTTAAGAGAATCTCATTCTAGAGTTTTTCTTTTTAAGGATTTTTATTAAACTCTTGTTTTTCCCAATTACTGCACCTACCTTAGACAACTCCAGTATTAAAATTTTTTTCTTTAAAGTTTCAATAAATTTCCCTAGAATAAAAGCTGCTTTCAGTGAACAAGTCCTGAGTCAGGTCTAATAAAAACAAGCCCTACCGCTGGGTGTTCCCAGTATCTTCCAGACAGGTCAAATGATGACAATTCATTTGGAATTATGCTGTTGGAGAACCTCCAAACTAATTATCCTTCCTTGAGCAGCTGCTAGTCTGGCGGCTATAACATGATTACGAGGATGTTGATGATTAAGACTGCAGATACAGGAAGAGGGGGGTGGAGAGAGGGCAAGTTTGAAGACCACTGACTGACTGAGAGCTAGGAAAGTGAATTTACAGCTTGTTAAAAGAATCACAAATCATGATCAAGTGGGACTTATCCTAGAGATGCAAGGATGCCTCAACATATGCAAATCAATAAATGTGGTATGTCAAATTAACAGAAGGAAACATAAAACTCATGATCATCTTTAAAAATGCAGAAAAGTACTATGACAAACTTTAATACTTTTCATGGTTAAAGAAACTGACAAATTAAGCATATAAAATAGCTGAACATAATGAAGGTCACATATGATAGCATGCATTCATTGTTATGCTCAATATTGAAAAATTAAAAGATATTCCTCTAGAATCAGGAATAAAGCTAGGGTTCCCATTCTCACATCTGCAATTGAACATAGGTCTGGAAGTGCTCATGCAGAGCATATAGGCAAGATAAAGAAATAAAAGACATCCAAGTGAGAAAAGAAGGAAAATTGTCACTATCTGCAGATGGCATAATCTTATATGTAGAAAAACCTACACCCCATTTTTAAATAAATAAATTAATAATAGAAAATAAAGTTACGTAGATCAGTAGGATATCTGTGTATCCTACTAACAAGTAACTTCCCACCCAAAAGAAAAAAATTAAGATAGCAAACATATTTGCAATAACATCAAAATGAATAAAATACTCAGGAATGAATATAACCAAGAAAGTAAAAGGCACTAGCCTTTTACTGAAACTATAACACATTGATGAAAAAATCAAATAAATGGGGAAAATATTTAGTGCTTATGGATTAGAAAAATATTGTAAAAACTCTGTCCAAAGAAATCTACAAGTTCAATGCAATCCCTAACAAAATTTCAATGACATTTTCATATACATAGGGAAAAAACTTAAAAATTCATGTGGAACCAAAAAAGACCCAAATCAGCAAAGCAATATTCTTTAAAACAAAGTTCTTCTTTCCTTATTTCATTCCCCTTCCTTATTTCAAACTATGTGACAAAACTATAGTAATTAAAACATTAGAGTACTGGCATAAAAATGAACATGAAAATAGGAAAATGAAATAGAATAGAAAACGTAGAAATAAGCCCATGCCTTATAGAGCCAACTAATCTATAACAGGGGTACAAGAATGTTTGCTGGGGATATGATAGCCTTTTCAATAAATAGTATTTGGATAACTGGATATAAACATGCATAAGAATAAAAGTGGACTCTTATCTTACATAATACACAAAAAGCAAGTGAATGTGAATTTCAGGGTTAATGAAAGATACAAATTTTTTCAAAATCTTAGTTGAGTTTATTTAAGGCAGTAAATGAAGCTCAGATAAAGCTGGGGCATGGTAGTGCATGCCTGTAAGCGACAGCCTAGGAAGCTGCAGCGGGGACCATGGATCACAGTTCGAGTCCTGCTCGGGGCAACATAGCAAGACCTAGTTCCAAAAAATATCTGGGTGTGGTGGTGCACGGCTATAATCCCAGCTACCTGGGAAGCTGAGCCTGGGAATTGCTTGAGTCCATGGTACCCCGGGTAATGTGAACCTGTGGTTCTATGGGCAAAAGTAGCGAGACCTAGTCTCAAAAAAAAAAAAAAAAATGAAGCTCAGATAGAAAGTTACTCAAAACGTACTGGGTATCTCCCATGAATAAGAGGTATACATGTCCTTATTAAAGTGCTTGTTTTCTCTTATCAATCTGCATGATGTTTGCTTGATCATTTGATAACCTAGAAGAACCCAAAGAGGTATGTAAAATATTCATTGCAACCCACCCTCCCCTATACACACACACACACAGAGAGAGAGAGAGAGAGAGAGAGAGAGTAATCTCCAATGAGATGGTATTGAAGAAGGTTGGATCATAATCCCTAAAGAAACAACAGAATCATAAAGGTCAAAAGCCCAAAATCCTGAAGATAACAAACCCAAACTATTGAAATTCCCCAAAGAGTATACTAAGGATAATAGCCAAGTATTCCTTCAGAGGCATTTCTTGACCTTTTGAAAAGGGCACTGAAACTGTGCTCAGAATCTGTTTTGGAAAGTTCAGGCCTATCACACAAGGAGTATTCAAGGCACATTTATTGTTCTCCTCTTCCTATATATCTCTCCATACTCCTTTTCCAAAAATGTTGACAGCTTATTTCTGCAGATTCAGCAGAAACTGGTAGGAGAAATAGGTTATTGAGCAGCTTTGTTATATAACATGTGAAATTACAAAAGAAGTGACTAAAAGTAAACTTTGTGATATCAAACCCTTCAAGGCCCTGCTGGAGCACATAACTGACCTGCAATGAATATGTGACCAATGAAGAAGCATGAACAATCTATCCAAACAATGGAAACTCCACATCTCCTTTTCCCTTGACCAGTTCCCTCCTCCACTACTCCCATTCATCCTTTAAATCCCAAGCCTCATAACAGGTAAGGAGGTGGATTTGAGCTAGGTCACTCACCTTGATTTTGCTTAACCAGTCCAGCAAAATGAAAGCTTTTCCCTGCTGTGAAAGTATCCATCTGTTGGTCCCTAGCAGTGGGCCCACTGCACAAGTGGTTACAGCATGTTCCCTGAAAATACAAACATTCATTTCATTTGTATTTGTATTTGTTGGTTACCTTTGGATCTCATAAGTAGTATATAGGTGGTGTTGACTTGGGAGTCTGGTGTGATATCTAGACTGTCAATGATGCTTGGTTTTAACAGCACCAACGAGAATGTAGTTAACAATTCTCCTCTTTCTTTATGTCTCCTGTACACTGGAACACCTCATGACTTCTTAGAAAATACTGTTTCATGAACAAGATTTAATAAAATAATTTTCAAGCTGAAAAATAAATAAATGAAATAATAAATCGAGAAATATAGAATCTTTTGTTCCTAAAAATCTTTCCATAAATATAACAGCCTAATTCATATTCATCAAAATTGAAAACAATCCAAACGTCTCTCAAGTGGTGAATGGACTAACAAAATCTGATATATCAGTACAATGAAATACTACTAAGCAGTAGGAAAATATTGATACACTCACTAACAGGGGTGAAAGTAAAATGCATGTACTAAGTGAAAGAAAGATACTGCATTCAAGCCCTGTTTACAATTGCCAGGAATTGGAAACAAACTAAATGCCCCAAAACAGATGACTGGCTAAAAAAAATGTGGTACATATACACAACGGAATACTACACATCAATCAAGGACAAACACATGTCATTTGCAGCAACCTGGATGAAACTAGAGGGACTCATATTAGCAGAAATAAGTCAAAAAGAAAAAGGGAAGTACAGGATGGTCTGTCTCACTTATATGATGGATATAGGGAAAAACAAACAAACAAATAAGAAAGAATGAAAACAACCAATGGGACTGAACCATGGAGCGAGAGAGGAGGAGAGGGAAGAAGGTTGAAGAGGTGAAGAGCACAAAAGATCAGGATGGTTAACAAATGTTAGTGAAGTGGGAAAGCCCACTTCACAATAATGGACTAATATAATATAAATATACATATATATGCAAAAAAAAAAAAACATTTACCAGATATCGGAAGAGAACAACGGACCAAACAACGAACAACTGAACATCAACTTAACCAAGCAACAAATCGCAGAAAAAGGGGAGATGGAGTTACTGGAGGGGGGATACGGAGGAGGGAGGAGGGATCAATTAATGCACAAATGTGACAAATCAATAAAATGAATTTTTCAAATAAAAAAAGATACTGTATTCATAAGGCATATTGTATAATTCCATTGATACCACATTCTAAAAAAGGAAGTAGTATCGGAACAAAATCAAGAGGGCTGGGGAGAAGTTTTGACTATGGATGAATGCCACAAAGGAATTTGGTGGGTGAGGATAAGGCACTTGATAGTCTCTGTGCTCTCAGTAAACCTGGCAAGGTAAGTACCCGCTAAGGAAGTAGGAAGGAGGAACTCTGATCAGAATGCTCGCTCTGCTTTATCTCTACCTGGGACCACCTGCCTGGAGCACCACTGCTCTAATATGTATTTTTAAGTATAATATGCAGTGTTTGCAAGAGGAAAGGATTCGTAGGTACTTTACTACCTTGCTGAAAGAATAAAAATTGGTCCGCTCTTTCTCTTCTAATGATATCAACTAAAAAATAATATAGTTTGATCCGATTCTGGATCAAATTCCGATTCTGGAATTGCCCTGAGGAAAAAAATATAAACACGTGCAAAAAATTAGTGCTTAGATATTTTTGCAGCATTATTTATAACAGTAAAATTTAGAAACCGCAAAATATCTAAAATGTGTATTAAATAAATTATAGCACATACATATTATATAGCCACATTTATATTCATTAGAAAGTGTTCCAGAAAAGTTTTTAATGACATGTAAAAATATTTATGATGTTTCCAGCGAACAATTAGGTTACAAAACAGTATGTATATTTTTCTTGTTTTAAGAACAATGACAAGAATAGAGTATTAATACTGATTATTTTCAAAATAACATCTTATTTGTAAAGTTCACCTAAAAGAATCTTTAAGATTTCCATGCCCTATTACACAACTGACGCAACAGTATGTCTAAAAATGTATTTCAATCAGAATCTATGTGTACTATATATCTGATCTGAGAAGACCACATAGATTTATGTATAAGGTTGATCATTTATAACAGATAAAATTTAGACATCTAAGTCTAACATTGCATATTGATGAATGCTGGGTAATGTGCACAATTTCCATCCTTCTGCATAGTTAAGGGAGTGATAAAAGTTCTTGTGAGCCTGCCTCCACTGACCTCAGTTTGAAATAATCCATATGCCAAAGTGACAAGTCTTGGGATGATTTATTTTGAGCATCTTGGGAAATCTATCTGAACATATCAGTGAGGTTTATCCTTCATCAATTAAGATCTCACTTGTCTATATGGTTCCTCATTGACCAAAATGCCATTAAATAGTGGATGACTAGACTAAAAAGCACAAAATAGTGAAAAGACAGCTAGGTATTTGCATTGGGAAAAATGGAAGAATCCTCATGGTGAGGTTGACTCATTTAAATTATCATTCTCAACAGGATAAAGGCTATCAAAGAGCTAATGAGGCCTGTATATTGCTATCTTTGAACATCATCCAAATGGAATGTTGCCACCTGAAGGGAGAAATCATCGTGCAAAAATGAATAAGGATGTAAGTGGTAGTTCAATAAGAAAAAATATTTTACAAAAATGGAATGTTGCAAATCTGGATTTTCCTCATGGTTTAGTAGCAGGTAAGCTCAAATAGTTCTATAGCTGGTGAATTTAATGGTAATCTTAGTATGTAAGAAGCCATCATCATCACATAGAAGAAGCATTGAAGCTTGGAAAATTTGAAAAATGGACTGAGATCCTCAAACACAGGAAGATAAGAGAAATTAAGTATCACAAAGGACAAGGGAGACTCTTAAAGAAAGACTGGTCAACTGTAAAAGTTACACAAGTTAATTAAGACTTAGGTTAAATCAGCAAAATTATTTAATAATATTAATATATGATATTGCAATTATATATGATATTGCAATTATAAATCTCAAAAAATGATAAATACTCAATATACTAAAGTAAAAAGAATATATTTTGTGTTGCTTTATAGTTTTTCTCTTTTTTAACCAAAAGCCTATCCAAAAGAGTAAATACAAGTGTCAACCTTTTTAAGGGGTTAAAATTATTTGCATTTTTAAGTGCACTTCATTTTTTCATTGAAGATCAAACAAATTAAAGTCAGACACTGACAAGGTTGAATCAACCCATTTTGTAAGCAAATCTTTGCCTGGAATTTCACATTGGCAAGCAAGATCTTTCACAGAGTCTAGGTTCCCTTTCTGAAAAAGAAAGGGTCATACTGAGTATGTTTCTCCCACAGTCATTTATTTTCTCTGAAGAAAACTGGGTGCTTCTCCATCAGAGAGCTCTATATATCCATTCAAAAAATCATAAACACATTTTGAGGAGTCAAACAGATGTTGCTTTGTATAAAATGCAGATGTTACTTTAAATCAATGTACTTGTAGTAAGTAAAACTTGTATCTGCAGTCTTAAATTTTGGATGATAATTATTGGAAATCCCATCAGAAATTATTTTGTCCTTTCAACTGCTAATTTTATGAAACCCCATCAAACGTTAAGATTCAGACAAATTTTTTATATGAAAAAAGGGTAAGCCTTATGTTTTACTAATACATTTTAGTGTCAACCATGCAAAGATATTACATGTAGAGCTATATTTTTTAGGACATAAATTAATCCTTAGTCCTCACACTTCTTATATCTCTCCTATCTAAACATATTAATCTCCAATCTTTCAATGTGTTCAATACTTGATTTTGCATGACATAAAAAGTTCATCTTCATATAACCATCGAGACTTTCTCTTTCTCTATAATCTAATTCTGGCCTCTACTACACTGGCAACTTATGTGCCTATCAAATCAAACTACTTCAAGCTCCAAATATATGGTATTATATCTCATGGTTCTAACTCTGAACAAATTATTATCACAACCACAAATGCCTGTTTTTGAGATCTACAATTGCCTAAATTATAATATATTAAATTTGTATATCGGGTTATTTTTTAGTGAGATAATGTTGGTTTTACAACACTGTATATCATTTAGGGGAATAGATTCACATCTCAGATGTATGTTACCACAGCACACCTACCACCAAAGCACCCATAATCCTTCACCATTGTCCATTGAGTCCCCTCTTTCTTTTGCTCCTATCCACAACCATCCATTCAGCAGCCAGATTTCTCAGGTTGGTGTTGGTTTAAGTATATCAGTTCCTTCGCATTTTTCTTTATATTTCAGATATGAGTGAAACAATCCCATATTTCTGTTGATCATATTGATTTATTTTCCTTAGCATAGTCCCATTTAGTTCCATTCATGTGGACACAAATGGGAAGATTTTATCTTTTTTTAACACCTGAGTAGTAGTCTTTCATGTATATGCATCACTTTTTTTTTATTCACTTATCTATCTTTGGAATCATAGGTTATTTCCTTAACTTAGCTATTGCAAATCACATTGCGATGAACATAGGAGTGCACATATCCTTCTCATTAATGTGCTGTGTTCTCTGGGAAATATCAAGGAATGGAATTGCTGGATCATATGGGAGATCTAATTACAATAGTTTGAGGAACCTCCACACTAAATCTTCTCCACAGTAGCTGAACCAACCTATAGTGCCACCAACAGTGTGCAAGTGTTCCTTTTTCTCCATGCCTTACCAACAGTTACTTTCTGGCCTTTTTATATGGGCCATTCTCATGGGAGCCAAGTGGTACCAAATCTTGATTTTTATTATATTTCCCTGAGGAAAAGTGATAAAAGATCTGATTTTATGTGCTTTTTGGTCATCTGGATATCTTCTTTGGAGCTGTGTCTATTTAGCTCTTCTTCCCAACTATTGATGTGTTTTACTTTTGTTGTGTTGCATGAGTTCCTGTCTAGGGACAGGAAAAAGTTTTAAGAGGGAAAGTCAATTGGAGTATAGTCTCGGTTTTTCTTGCTGAGGATCTGGCCTGCAGAGAGCACCTACCTTTTCTGCCTGTGTTTCCCTTCATTCAACCGTGTCAGTGAGTATCCACATCTTTTCCACTCTTCCCTCCCCAGAGTTCCCAACTCAGCTAGCAGCCCTGATGGCTGTATCTTCCATCCCAGACCACAATTTCCAGGTTCTTTTCTCCACCCATCTTCTTTTCAGTGAAACTAACACTTTTTTGTGTCTTTTCTGTGAAGTCTTTGTCGGTCTCTGATATCAAGGAGTGTCCGGTTTCACCCCAAGCCAAAAGAACCCTCTGGTATAGTGTCCCCCTGGTTTAAGTGCTGGATATTCCTCTTGGGAGTAAATCAAGAAAACTCCTCTACCAGCATCTTGGTTACATTCTTTCAAAGAACCACATCTCTATCATGTCCAAGGTTATCTTGCTTGTTCAAATTAGAATCAGGAGCATGCACAGCAGGCAGAGCTAGGAAGACCAGACCAGACAGAGTTCCAGAAGTCAGGATAATTGTTCCATATGATTGTATTAAAAGACAGTCTAGGAATGACTTTTCCTAGAAAAATATTTCTTTCTCTCTCTCTCCCTCTTGCTCTTGCTCTCATCTTGTGACAACTACCCTTACCTTGTGACCGCTACCTCTACACTAATTTGCCCATGTACTCCATATATATATATATATATATATATAATACATGTATCATTTTGCATTTGAATTTAACTAGCCCAGTTAAGGTATTATTTACAGAAAATGAAATACACACTTTAAATATAGTTGATGAATCTTGACAAGTGTATGTGTTTGTGTAATCACCACCTCAATCGCAATATAAATAATTTCCATTACCAAAGAAAATTCTCTCATTCTGTCACTCTCATTCACATAGATAGACCCTGACCTTATATCTATAAACATTATTAGCATTTCTTATTCTAGAATTTCATTGAAATGAGATCACATATTATGTACTTTTCTTGAGGTTGGCTTCTTTTATTAAACATGATGTTTCCAATACATCCATGTTGCACATGATTAATAGTTCATTCCTTCTTGTTGCTTAGGGGTTTTTCATTATATTAACATACTATACTTTGTTTATCCATTTACCTGTTGATGAAAATTTGTGTTGTTTCTGGTTTGAGGCTATTATGTAAAAAATTGCTATCAACTTCTGCACTAAATCTTTGTTAAGATATATGTTTTCATTTCTCTTGGGTAAATAACTAGGAAAAGAATTTCAGTGTCATATAGTAGACATATGCTTAATTTTAAGCTGTCAAACTTTTAAAATATTTGCTCCATTGTACAATTTCACCAGCAGAATACAAGTGCTCCAACAGCTCTATAGCCCAGACTACATTTTGTATGGTCAGATTTTTGACTTGTGCCATTCTAAGGAAGGGGTAACATGGTTATCTCATTTTGGTTTTCATTTTCATTTTCTTCATGATTAACGACATTCAACATCCTTTCATCCATATTGGGATTTATTTTTTATATGTTTTATATGTTTGGACAGTTAGCACATCTCCAATGGAAGCTGATTTGGGGGTCAAAAATCCACAATTGAACCACGTATCTGTCATTTGCAATTGTTTCATAATGAGTCACTATTCAACAAGTCTTACTTATTGTCAATTTATCAGTAAAATGGAAATATACTGCCCCACGGGTGGCTCTCACAGGTAAATGACACATGAGGTGCCTGTCACAATGCCTCTTTAATAACATATCTTAATAAATGGTAAGAATAATTACCATTATGAAACTGGTTTAATGGAATTACACGTTGTCCTACTAAGTACATAGTCAAAACTACAGGAAACTATAAGCCGTACTTGTAATTATGTCCTAGCTCAAGAATTTGATCTACATCTGTTACTCCCTAATTTCATCTACAGTTTTCAAACTTTAAATTTTTAGTTATCTCCACAGTTTAAGTCCCATACCTTCACTAAAATGTAAGTTCCATGAAAGAAGTAACACATCTGCTGTATATACTTGTGTCTCCTCAACAATTAGAACCATGAAATGGATACTTGTTAAATGTAGAAAGGATGATCACACATTCTCTCTGTCTGTTTTTTTTAATTGATACATACATTTGTTGTTCTGCCTGTTTATTTTTCCATTTTGATTTCTCCAAGGGGCTAAGGTACTTTCTATTTTATTTTTTTGTCTTTGCTTTTCTTTTGAGACTAGGTCTCGCTTTTTTTTTTCCCATGGAACCGCAGGCTCACATTGCCCGGTGTACCACAGACTCAACCAAGCCCCAACCTCAGTCTCCCAGGTAGCTAGGATTACAAGCATGCGCCACCACACCCAGGAATTTTTTTTTGAGACTAGGTCTCACTATGTTTCCCTGGGCAGGTCTTGACCCCCCCAGTGGGTCTCGAACCCGTGGACTCAAGTAATTCCTATCCTTGGCCTTGTGCTACATAGGTAGCGATGTGCCACCATGCCCGGCAGGTACTTTCTATTTTAATTGTCCATGGATAAGTGCTGCCTCACCACCACACAGCCTAGAATTGGAATTATCTTTTTTAGGGTGTTTAATAATAAACAGCAAAGAAATAGCCACTCAGTTTCTCCTCTCTCCTTCCTTCCTCTTTCCCCCAGGGTAATGCCACCTTTGTATTGCCTCTTCCTAGGCCCTCTTGATCCCACTCAGACATGCACAAACCCCCTGGACCCAGGTACACACTATCATGGAGAGGGCACAATGCCACAAGTATTGGTTATACAAGCTAATGGAGGAAAAAGGCTGACCAAATCATTTACCCTACACTGGTACTGGCAAGGAGTCATCAATATAAAAGACAACCTGACCTGATAGTAAGGCACCAAAGGGAAGCCTCTAGTGAGCATCAGGGATTCCAGCTTCCTACCATGATATGGGCACAAGTGCTGTACCTGGGAATTCACAGTGATCCCCTCCTCTAGGCCACCTCCTCATTCTCTTAAAGTCTCGTGTCTGCGTCTAGGTTATTTTTGAGCATTAGATGCAGAAGGAGCTTGGATTGTTGTTGATATGGCTCACAGTCATAGGTCTCTTTTCTCCAGGACAGAGCCATATCCTGAGATGTTTACCCTGTTATTAACAGAGCTCGAATTGTTCGTTGTTTTGGTTTTAGCCTTGGGACAGAGGGTGGCAGGTGTTTTGTGTAGCCTAGCCTCTGCTTCAATTAGTAACAGTGGCCAATGAGGAGACGCAGGTGATCCAACCTTTGCCTTCTCACCTACTCAAGTTCCAATTCTTCTATATTGAGAGCCTCAGGTTCAAGCCAGTAATCCTCTCTGTAACCCCTGCAATTCTCCAATAGTGCATCCTCTGTCCTGGGCACCAACTCTGTATATCTCTCTGTCCTGTGCATTCCTGAGTCTCAAGAGAACCCAACAGTGCATGTGCACAAGCCAACAACTGTAGTGGGCTCTGCCCTCCATTCCTGGTTATCCCTATAAAACAGTTCACTTAAAGTTTTCCCTACCCCTTTCTCCTAGACCATCACTCCCAGTACGTGCTGTGGCCATTATTTTTGCCTTGGGTGTTTGTTTGTTTTTTTTTTGGCTTTGTTGTACTGCAGTGCAGTTTTGAATTTATAGGGGAGGCAAGTCCTGCATTGTCACTCTGCCCCTATCTTTGCAGTTCCATCCATGTTGACACAGATGGCATGATTTAATCTTTATTTTCAGTTAATCTTTTTATTTTTTAACTAACTGAGTAGTATTTCATTGTGTTTGCATACCATATTTTCTTTACCCATTCATCTGTCAAGGACATTCAGGTAGTTCTCATAACTTGGCTACTATAAGCAATGCTTCCATGAATATAGGCTAGCATATATCCCTTCAAATTAGAGTTCTTGCATTTTGAGGGTAGATACTTAAGAGTGGCATTACTAGATCAGAGAGCAGATCTACTTTTAATATTTTGAGAAACCTCCATGCTTTATTTATTCTATAGAGGCTGGACCAGTCTACATTCTCACCAACAGTGCACAAGAGTTCCTTTTACTCTACATCCTTATCAACACTTATTGTTTCTACTTTTCTGTTTTGCTTTGTTTAGTTGTTGGATTTTTTAAAATTTTTATTGATAATATATATATATTTCTTATACTGTTGTATACCCCAATGGTCTTGATTTGCATATCCTTGATGATAAGTGATATTGAACTTATCAATATCACTTATTGATAAGTTTTTTGATGTATCTGCTAACCATGTGTAGGTTTTCTTTGAAGAAGTAACTATTTAACTTCTCTGCCCAATTTTTTATTGGGTCCCTTTCTTTTTGTTGATTATATGAGCTCCTTGTAGATCTTGCATATAAGCCCCTTATCAGATGTATGATGTGTGGGTTTTCTCCTTTTCAGAGACTCAAACTCTGTGAGACCTTCAGAAGTTCACTTCTTTTGGTGCAACTCCTGCTTGTAGAGGGGCATTGTACAGAAGCATTTTGATTCATTTCTGGACAATCAGACTTTGCATAGGTCAAACACACGTAGAAGACAATTTTCCACTTGCCATCTTTTTTGATGCTAGTCAGGTCATGACACTTCAGACTCAAAGTTACCCAGACAACAATTTGCAAAACTAGCATATAATCTCTAGCATTTTGGTTCCAGTTCCTAATTTCTTAAACTCTGGTACAACCCCCTCCAGTGTATAAAATATTTTCAGGAATGTATTATTTTAGTAAGAAGAGATAGAATATTTAAATATGACTACATGACAGAGTGAAAGAAGAATTCAAATTTGGGGAAAATGGAGATGTTAACAAAAGATTAAAAGCAGAATTATTCCTGTGAGAAATGAACAGTGATGTTCAGGGGCAAAGACTTTGGGATCCCTATCATCAGAGTTAAAAGTAAAGGTCTGGCAGTCATGTAGCTTTGCAAACTTGACTAAATTATTGTCTCCTCAACTACAAAGCATGGCCAACATTAGATCCCACATTAAGAGAGAAAATTTATGCAAATAAAGCCCACGATGCAGAGTCTAGCATATAGCAGGAACTCAATCATGTTGTCTATTATTATAATATGATTGCAATTATTATTGCTATTCTAGTTTCCCAGTTGTCCATCAAAAATGGAAATGGTAAATTATTTTTGCATTTCAAGACATCTGTAATATTATTGTGGTGTTGACATAGTATAAACTTCCTACCATTTGATATCTGTCTTTCAGAGTGGAACATATTCACATACAAAGGAGTAAAAGTTGTAATCCAAAAATTAAAATAAATTTTAAAATAAATTAAATTAAAATAGAGTAAAATAAGTATCCAACCAAATGAAAATTAATTCAATCTCAGTGATGAGAAAAAGCAAAATAATATGATCTAATGAGAAGGGGAATATTCAAACCCATATGCAAATAAATAACATGATATTTTTTTAATGTAGCAGATTAAAATTAAAAAGTATATCCAAAGCCTATTGATTTGTTGAGACAAACCATTCCTTAAAGGTCTGTCTTTTCATCACCAAGGACTATAAGTACCTAATCAATGAGCAAACTAAAAATGCAAGGCTAGAGTGCAAGAACAGCAGGCACACACACATTCATACCTGCATACATTCCACTCAAACTTAGAAAGCAACTCATCTAGGAATTATCAGAAGAATATCTATTGTGTCTAGGCAAGCATGTCTGTAGTCAACAGTCCAATTTCACCAGTCCAAACTCTGACACTGGCATTTGTATGTCCTAAAATATAGGCTGCTGGTTGCATGGCAAGTTTAATTTGAGATTTTTGATCATGTAATATCTAACAAGACAAACTGGGAAGAAGCACAGTTAAACAAAGAAGTCAGGGACTTTTCAGCTTATATTGTTTCAGGTGCCAGAGAATATCAGCAAATCCACACTAGTTAGGCAGTAAGGCAGTATGTGTCAGGCAGGCAGCCAGCCAGAGACAAAGATCCAGAGCCAGAGACAGGATTGGGTGGGGGGCAGGTCACCCACAGATCAGGCGGCCTCTGAGGAGCAAGTGTGAGCACGATCAGGATAAGTAGTGAGTCGGGAAGAACTGAGCAAATTGATCGCCCCACAAGGTCTAGCAAGTAGTCTCCTTCAAGAACCTGAGGAAAGAGGGGCAGATGGGAGGGGGAGAGCGACTGGGTTTGAGAGGGAATATGGGTAGATGCTGAAAACCAAAAGCAGAACAGGAACAAATTACCAATGGAGAATGCAGTCACATTGCGTCAGAATCAAGTGGACTTTGGCAGCTAAAGCAACTCCCCGTTCCAGCTTCAGCTGTTCTTCTTCCTCTCCTGCCACGTGAATCTGGCCTGGGGGCTTGCAGCAGAAGCAATGGAAACAACTGTCTTAAGTAAAGAGTGTGGGGTTGAGAAGTTGAAAACAGTTCCTACAAGGAAAGAGTATGTTTTGCTCATAAAAGAAATTAGAAATGTGCTAAAGGAGGTATTTGAATATGAATGAGGTATTTAGGCATTGAAATACCCAAAGAAAATCACTCAATAGGAGAATGTCTAAGTTTAAAAAGATTTAACAGAACACAAGCATATGTACACTTCAGTGAATGAGTTAATAAGCCGTATAGCTAAACATGTATGGCATTTTCGATTTATGCCTCGTCTAGAAGCCTTCCAATCATCTCCTACTCTTTTTAAAGGGCAGAGAGCTGTTTAACAACCCTTCAGTGTTCCCAGGCAGCAAACAGCCTCTCAACTATTAATGGCAAAGCTGCCAGAAGCCAGACATACCTGGGAACAGATGAAAGGTTTCGTTTGTTCACCTTCAACGTTACACTAGTTCCCACTCAGGACGTCTGAGCACATTACTGGAAATTTTTAAAACACACAGTTACTGGTGTGAAGAGGTTTCTGAAAACATACAAAGCACACATTCAACAAGAAAGTCCACCTGAAAATCCTATGAGGGCAAAACTGGATTGGAACATTACAGCATGCCTGTTATTTTTACAAAGACCAAAGAAAGTTCAAAGACGCAAAAACTTGCTTGAAAATGATAGAAACGTTATGGCAAATTAGGTTTCATCTTGTGTGCCAAATCCAACTGATGGGTATTTGCTTCCTGAAGCCTGTGTAGCTGATCAAATTAGGGATGTCTACCACAGCTCAGGGAGGAGGGAGTAGATATTCATCATTGTTTAAATGTCTGTCTTGCTTTGAGTCTTAGGCCATAGGAGCATATGATTTTCTCTCCTGAGGTGAGAACTGGCAGCTTGCGGGCTGGGTTCATGCTGAAGATGTGCTTTGGCCCTTACAGTATTTATTTTAATTACATGCCAATATTTGAAAATGGGAGATTTAACATTTTAAAAAATGTTTTGAAGTCGCCCTTAAAATTCAAAATTTCTAGCAATTTTAGAACTATCTTTCCAAATGACAACCGTCACCTATAACTAAATTGAGGCAGCCTCCTTCAGAGGGAATGTCCCCTCTTAATTTTATCTCCTTCACTTCATTCATTTGCATTACCTGACTGGCCTCTGTAGTTTATGAGTTTGTTGCCCATAATACTGTATTCCTCTGTATTACTGCTACTTAATCAAGTCCCGCCATCTTAATGCAGACTTTGAAGTTTACTGTTTCCTTTTCTACTTCAGTTCCTCATTAACCAGAATTACTTTCACTCCTTGACCTCACAGTTGCACTGGATTTGTTTCAACAAGTGTACCTTCACTTTGGCAACCCACTCTCCACAGAGATAGTCTACCTTCAAACTTTTTCAATCTAGTACCCTAGTTGTTTGTTTGTTTGTTTCTATACTTTGTTTTTGGTTTTGCCGAAATGTATTAATAAAGATGTTTCTGCCTATATTTCCAACAGGTCTACCATCATCACTTCCCAACCAGATCTTTAGTCCCTTTGCCCTTCCACATGTTTCCAAATCTATCAGGCCATCAGGCCTGTTCTGGGTCCACTTGGTTCCTGTGATCTATCATGGCACAGTTTCTCTTGATTTGTCTATATCTCTTTTATTCCTTTGTCTTTCTCCTACACCTGCTGACCTAGCCTCAACCCCGGATCAACTAAACCACTTAGGTTCTCCAGGGTGATGTCCACTGCTTGATCAAAGCATAGTACAAAATTCATCTCTTGATAGCCTTCAGTCCTTAAATATCACCATTTTCTTCAAAGAGTTGCTGCTCTCCTCAAACTATATAACTTACTTCCTCTTGCCTCCCTTTCAGGAACTTTGTTTCCTATTCTCTGAGAAATTGAAGGCCACCATATAAGAAAGATTCCTCACTTTGCTCCTCCAATACCTTCAAACTTAAGTACAATTCCACATGTCTTATTGGTCTCATCAAAACAAAAGTCACTCTTCTTCTCAAGACTGTTTCCAGAGTATCCATCCCCATGACATTCTCCCATCCTCCTATTCCTGAGCCTTGCCTTTACTCCATCACACATACACCTTCTCTCTTACCTTCAGTAATTCTCAGTACCTACTTATGCTTTCCTCTAAAAAGATGAAGCACCCAAGTATCTTCTGTCTAAAAGCAACTTCCCTCAACCTCTGGTACCCTTCTGAATCCTATTTATTCCCACTGTTTCCCACTAAATTTCCTGAAGATTTATCCTTCCAGCTACTGATCTTTTACTTAGGTAACCTCTTCATTGAAATGTTTCTAAAGATCACCACAACCTCCATACTTCCAAATTCATTAAGCATTTTTTGCCTTATCAAATTTGATGTCTGCAGCATCAATTTTGGTGATTTTACCAGCGGTGAGTGTTCTCTCTACCTCGAAACTCTTTTATCTTTATAGTCTGTGTCCCTTACCTCTCTTAAAACACTGCTTTTAAAAAGGTGGTACATATACACGATGGGATACTATGCATCAATCAAGGAGGACAAACACATGTCATTCGCAGCAACATGGATGGAACTAGAAAGACTCATATTAGCAGAAATAAGTCAAAAAGAAAAAGAGAAGTACAGGATGGTCTCACTTATATGATGGATATAGGGAAAAACAAACAAATAAGAAAAAATGAAAACAACTAATGGGACTGAACCATGGAGCTAGAGAGGAGGAGGGGGAAGAAGGTGGGGGAGGTGAAGAGCACAAAAGATCAGGATGGTTAACAGGTGTTAGTGAAGTGGGAAAACCCCAGGGTACACAATAATGCAATAATACAATATAAATAAAAATGCATATATATGCAAATTTTTAAGAATTTAAATTTTAAAAAAGATAGTTGACATTCTCTGTGGATATCTCTTCTATCCTATTCCCCATTATACATTCCCAGATATAATAATTAGTACATTGGATCTGATGTTTGCCATGCCAGTGGTATTTGAAACTTTTAAATCACACATCAGTAAATAATATATTATTTTTCATGACTATAATTTTGTAATTATGGTATTGTACTATGTATACCTATCTATGTAACTTGTTTTCTTCCCACAAAATTTTTTTAATTATTAAAAAAATAAAAATAAATTTAAAAAAAAAAAAACACCGCTTTTGCTTACCAACTAACTGCTGTCATTATCCAAGATGTAAATATGAACTCTGTGCTCTCCTCATAAGCATACTTTCCCTTGTGACCCTATGTGTTTACGTAAAACTTCAACTGTTATCTAGAAGTCATGGCATCCAACCAGTACTCTCTCTCAGGCTCAAAGCACACACATCCAAGTGTGTAGCGGAAATTTGTATTTGGATAACCTGAAGGCACTGCATAAGTTTTTGTCTCAAAATGAACTCCTTCTTCTCCAATTCCGATTTCCCTCTCTAGTAATGATATTAACGTCTACCCAGACTCTCAACTCAAAGTTTTAATAGTCTTTCTGAGGTTCATTCTCCTCTTCCTCACCCAAGTTCTACAACTCCAGATCTAAAATGTAAGCAACACAAAGGAGAAACATTGAAGACACCAACCTTGGCAATAAAAGAAACAAAACCACCCGTGAGACCCAATTCTCCCACAGAGTTCCTACTTGAAATTTTTCAAATACGAGTCTGATAATATCACTTCCTTTCAGTGACTTCCCATAGATTTCAGAGTAAGGGCAAAACACTACTTTAGAGCACAGGCCCTTCCTGAACCAGCGCTTAGCAACCTGGCTAGGTCATTTCCTCTCTGTCCTCCACATGCCCTCTAAGGATTAGTCACACGGCGCTGCTTGGGCTTGCCTTCATATATTGCACTGCTCTATTTCTGTACTTTCAATTCATGCTATTCCTTTTGCCTAAAATAAGTCCATATGTCCTAATCTTTTTTGCTTTTCCTCATCTGTTTGGCTAACAAACCTTCCTTCCAGACTTAACTCAAACATAAGCTCTTCCATGAAGTCCCCCCCGACTCTTTCTGTGTGTGCTATACTCTGCATGCATTTTTGTTATAGCAACATCACACTGATTTACAAATATGGAGCTATTTGTATGGTTTTTCTATCAGGCAATAAAGTCCCAAAGACAGCGATTAAGTGACACTTATTTCTACACCTCTAGTAATACTTACTACTTAGTAGGTAATTAATATTTGTTAAATAAAAAAAATGAACAACCAGATGAATGGAAAGTTAAAGGAATAGAAGAGACCAAAATCCTAAGTTGTTATGATTTCCTATTTGCATTAACTTTGAATTTATATACTTTTTAAAATTTATATTTTAATTAGCCTTATGTTTCAGTTTTGTAGCTATGGGGATAATTGAAGATTTATAAGAATTCATGGTCACCTTTGTATTACTTTACCATGAGTAATTTAGACTGTACTTTGCATAATTGAAGCCTACCTGAATAGGATGCTGGCGGATCCCGTCAGGGTACATTAGCTATATTATGTCACCAAGCATTTCTCCTTCATTTGCCAAACCTCTAGTGTCTTACAAAGAATTTTTATGCAAACTGTACCCCAGCCACCATGTCTCTGTTTCTGCCATAGCTCTGCCTGTCTTGCCTCATCTTGTTCATACTTGCAGCTGTTTACAACTGGTTTTTTTTTTTTTTTTTTACAGAATGAGCCAACCAGACTCCCCAAGCAAGGTGAAAAAACTTTCCCAGAAGAGCAAAGTAATTGTTAAACCACAGTCTTTTCAGATCAAAATTGCTTCTAACCTCACTCAAAGCCTCCTTTTGTACCTGGAACAAATTTAAATAGTTTTTCTTCTGCTCCCTTTACTATATGCTCCCCCACCATGCCCCACCTCCAAAATCAACACCTTCTTCAAATGAATAGCCTAATTCAGACATCTTTCCTTTTCAATGAATGGGACAGGAGGTACACTCTATTCCCTTCCAGCCTGTTCCTAAGCTGGCATGCCCTCTCCAATTATGCTACAGGCCCTGTCTAGGATGACATTTGGTATCTGTCTAGGGAGGAAAGTTTAGCACTACTATGCAGTCAGTAACACCCATAATAAAGGTCCCTGGACTATTACTCTGAGCTACCCTTTGTAACACAGGTGAGCCTCATTGGCCCACAGTAGGTATGAGCTACATGCCAAATGTGGAAAAAAATCTAGCCTAGGGACTCAAATATTAAAATGCTATAGCTCAGAGAAATTAAGCAAGAAAAAGATTTAAAAAATCCAAATTGGAAAAGTATAATACTATTTACAGAAGACATTATCACATACATAGAAAACCCTAACGGTTCCACACAAAGTATCTGCTACAAACAATAAATCAATATAGTAAAATGGCAGGCTACAAAATTAACATACTGTCTGTTGAATTCCTATATGCAAATAGTGAACTAGACGAGGAAAGAAATCAAGAAAACAACCTCATTTACAAAAGTATTTTAAAACTATTACTTAGATAATTAGGAATAAACCTAACAGCAGGATAAAGACTTATTTAACAGAAAAGAAGATATAACAAAATGAAAAGATATCCCACATTCATGGATTAGAATAAATTACATTACTAAAATGGCCATCTTACCCCAAGAAATACATAAAATCAATGCAATCCTGTCAAAATTTCAATGAGATTCTTCAAAGAACAGAACAAACATTCAAATTTTGGGGGAAGCACAAAAGACCCTGAGTAGCCACAGCAATCTTGACCCAAAGATAAGAATGATGGTATCTGATACATGGACATCAAATTATACTATAAACATATTATAATAAAAACTGTGTGGTATCGGATTAACAATACACACACAGAACAGTGGAATAGAACCAAGACCCAAGAAATAAGTCCACATTTATATGGACAGTTGCTCTATGAAAAAGGTGTCAAAACTGTACAGTGGAGAAAGTAGCACTGTGAAAACTGGACAGCTATACACAGAAAAATGAACCTAGATCACTCTCTCACACCATACACAAAAATTAACTCAGAATGGATTAAAGTCTTTGATATAAGACCTGAGACCATAATATACATATAAGAAAACTTAGACAAAACACTCCATGACATTAGCTTCAGTGTTCTTTGAGGAGTTAACTGTCATAGCAAGGAAATCAAAAGTAAAAGCAAACAAATTAGACAATATTATGCTAAAAGATTTCTGCATAGTGAAAGAAACTATCATTAAAACAAAAAGACACCTTATTGAACGAAAAAAATAAACATCTAACAATGGACTAATACACAAGATCTACAAAGAACTCATACAACTCAAGAACAAAAAGAACCCAATCAAAACATATGCAGAAGAGCTAAGTAGACACTTTGCCAAAGAAGACATACAAATAGCCAAAAGGCACAGAAAAATGCTCATCATCACTTATCATCAGGGAAATGCAAATCAAAACCACAATAAGACACCACTTCACTCCTGTAAGAATGATCCATATAAAAATATAATACCAGAAACAACAAAGTTTGGTCAGAGTGTGAAGAAAAAATAAAGCCTCTTACACTGTGGGTGTGAATGTGGACTGTTCTAGTCCCTATGGAAAATAGTATGGAAGTTCCTCAAAATATTAAAAATAGATATTTCTTATGATTCAGAGATTCCACTCCTACACACCTACATGAGGAATATAAAATCACTAATTTGATGGACAGTTGTTCTATCTTTATTGCAACACTGTTATCAATACCAAGCTATGGAAACAATATAAGTTGTGTGGATTTGAAAGTTATGGTATATATTATCTCATGGAATATTATACATCTATAAAAGATACAACACTACTTATAGTAGCCAAGTTATGGAAACATCAAACATCAACAAAGGAGTGGATTAAGAAGATTTGGTGTATGCTGGGCACAGTGGCTCATACCTGTAAGCTTCAGCCTATGAAGTGGCCGGAGCTAGGGATCATGGTTTGAGTCCCGCCTGGGGCCCGTAGTGAGACCTAGTTCCAAAAAAATACAGCTGGGCATGGTGGTGCACACCTGTAATCCCAGCTACCTGGGAAGCTGAGGCGGGAATTGCTTGAGTCTATGGTACCCTGGGCAACATGAGCTTGTGGTTCCACAGGCAAAAATAGCAAGATCTAGTCTCAAAAAAAAAAGTTTTGGTATATATATATATATATATACATATATATATATATATGTATATATATGTGTATATATGTATATATGTATATATACATATATGTGTGTATATGTATATATGTGTGTATATGTATATATATATACACACACACAGCGTAATACTACTTAACTGAAAATGAAAAGAACGTCTGCTATTTATGACAACATGGGTAGAGCTGGAAGGGATTATGCTATGTGATTAAGTCAGAAGGAGAAAGAAAAATACTGGATGATCTCATTCAAGTGGAATATAAAAAGGGAAGAAAACAAAGGAAGTAACAAGACAAAACGAAACGAAAACAAACCCTAGCAATATGATGGCAGAATTTACACTACCAGGTAGTGAGGGAGGATAGGAATGGGAAAAAAGGGGAGGGGTACCTAGTGACCAAAGGGTAAAGGACCACAGATGCTTTGATGGAGGGACTGTAATGGTAACATATATCTGAGGAGGTCTGAAGCTTTTCACCTAAATCGCACATAGTGTTGTAAACCAATGTTACTTCAACAAAGAAAAAATTTCTAAAAGTGTTTTAGCTTATCATTTCTGCATCATCTTAGGTACGTGTCTTCCTTACACGTATTTACATGCTCATAATGGTAACACAAGTATTTCCAGATCCAGGTTGCTGCTCTTGGATGGGAGGCCTCAGTGAGGTAGTGTCCTCTGTTTCAGAGGGTGCAGTGCGGTGCAGACCAGCTGCTTCCCTTCTGGGGTAGCTGGCTCAGCACAGCTGCTCCATGAGGCCCAGGGCTCCATCCATGCTGCCCCTAGCCAGTGGGGAGCAAAGGCAAGAAGACCCCAGGGTAAGCTTCCCCAAGCGAAGAGAGTCCAGAAGGGGGAACCTGATGGGGTTTTAGCCCCATCCACCAGCGGATGGTTGTGGTACAGGGCAGCCATCTACAGTCCAGATAGGCATTTGGCCCCAGGCCCCAGCCCAAGGGGGGAATTAGGATGGCACAAGCACAGACATCTGGGCCCCACCCCCATGCAGGGAGGTACTGGCACACAGGCAGGCAGGTGGGGGGCAGCTAATCTTCAGGAGGAGCAAGAACATATATAGCACAAACCCCATCATAAAATGGGTGAGAGACCAGGTAAATATCCATCCCACTAGCTTGAGCTGGACACAGCAGATGGACAATCAAGAGAACCAATGCATGCGAGACAGAAGACGCAACTATGGAAACACGATGTCACAAAGCTCACCTATGTGCTCACCGATTCTGGAAGATCCAAGACCTCATTTCAGAGATGCCTTTTAGGAGAGCAAGGCGCCCCTCCCCACACTTTGGGAGAGGAGAGGAAGACCAAAGACTGGAGGCATCAGCCCCACAGGAAAGCTGCAAGCTGAGGCAGAGGAGATGATCTACAACGGCCACTCACAGATGCCTGTATCCACAGAGAAACTTGTTCACCAACACTGGCTGGGGGTGAGAACCCTAAATCTGACGCCAGAACTATAAGGTAAAGCAGCAAAACAACAGAGAAGGGATTGGAGAAGACAGCCTCCAACAAGAAAGTATGGACAGACCACAAATATAGACTAGCTGCCCAACGCAAACTTAAGACTGAAAACCTACCATCAAGGCTCACCTGGTTCCAAGAACACAGTCCCTCACCCAATGAAAGAATACTGCCACAGGAAAGAAAGAGATTAATGGACTTAACACAGACTAGCAAACAACAAAGAGTGGGTTGTAAGAGAATGGAGGGGCGACTGAGGGAGGGGGGAAGGTATCCAAAAAAGCATTTACTGAGATTGTGATTTAAACAATCAAAATAAGTAAAATTTTTAAAATTATTATATAAAAGAAGTATTTCCAGAAGGTGCTACTTCTAGAAAAGTTAGGCATCTTGCTGCCAAAATACTCATATCTAATATCTCCATAATCACAAGAATGCTTTTGGTAGCATTTTTTTTAAAACCAGTCCATTCATCCACTTGACTACACTTCACAATCTTCAGTTGGACCACACTGTGTTGGTGTTCTTTTATTCTGGATTATTTAATGTCCTGAAGATTTCAAGGGTCGCATTTGAGCAAAAATTCTATTCAGTTAGTACTTTAAATTATCTTTTTAAATAAATCAGTCTAGTAAGCTTGCAATCTTTCTTTTTGCTTTTTCCAAAACTTTTAATTTAGTCTCTATTCATTTATTATACATCTCCATGAGTCTTTGATATTATCAAATTTGACCAATCCTTTCAAAAAGTAAATCAATTACATTGAAGTCGTAGGGAAATATTTTTTTACAAGTAGCTGTAAATATTCTTCCAAATGTTCCTGAGTATATTTAGATCTAATAATTCAATCTGAAATATGAAGCCTATTAAAGCTTGATGCCCTTCATGTTAAATTTAGGCCATGATGAAATCACCAAACTTGTTAATTAGATTTTTGTGGTTTGATCAAGCTACGGAGTTTAAGTCTTGATACTAACTAAATTGTCATAATTTGTTTCCTTTTTAAAAATTTGATTGATGTAAAAAAATTAAATGTGAACAGAAATAAAAATTCTGAAAATCCCCCAATTTACATTTCCCATCAAATAAAAATCACATATTTCCTCTTCAGGCAGAAATAACTAAAATCACCTCCCAATTCCTCTGACCTCCAAGTTTACCCATGCAGAGCTATGTGCTTTTCAATGCTCCAGTTCTTGGAACTGTATCAGGTACATTGACTGGGCTTTGTCAAGGGAGGGAAAGGACAGAAGAAGATTGTCCAGATCTATTCCATGTCAACCACTAGCTTTGGCTCAGGGTTTAATCAGCACCTTGCTGTCTTTCCAACTGGCAAATTAAGATGAATATAAGGATATCCACACAGTTGTGGCTCCCATTCTACCTGCTGTTGCTGACAGATTATTATTGCCTTCACCTGGCAGTAGGACCTTGACAAGCTATTTCCTGAGTGCAGATGACCAACTCCAGTTGCATGTGACAAGTATTTTATAAATACAATCTTTCTTTCAAAAATCACTAAGAAAAGACAACAACCTCTTTCAACCTCTTTATTAGTCATTAATAAAATGCTTGACTGGGTAAAGAAACTTAAATTATTTGAAGTTATCAACAAGTAATTTACTGACTCTTTATAACTGTTGGTTCCCAAGACTCAGTTTTATCATACAGCGTACAGATCAGAAGCAGCATATTTTTGAATGGACCCAGGATGAATGGTCTATCATTTAACCCTGGGGTCATTTTTGTGCTGCTAAATACCAGGGTTTGACTAATTGTATAAATCATTAGTCAAAAGAGTAATTTCTCCATAGTCAATTATTAAAACAAAAACTTCCAGAGGAGTACTGAGAGCATAAACTGCCTTCATAATATCCCAGGAAGGTGGGCTGGAGCTATAGCAAAGTGGGCTACTCCCCCAAAGTGCTCGCTGATCTCCAGGCCACAAGAAATAAGCCCAGAGCCACCATTCCCAGGCCAGGTGAGAACTCAGAGACTCAGTCCCTCCTCCAGTACATGTCCAGTCCTCAAGACCACAAGAACCAGGCCCATATGTGCTTCAAGGGATGCCCTAGCACTGCACCAGAACATTTAATATTATTTTATGTACCCTAATGAAATATGGAGAGAGGTACAAATGACTAATAGCCTCACAGATCTCAGAGGAGGTTAGGAATCTACATCTGTAACGAGTATTTCCAGATGATCCAGAAGCAGAGGCCCCACAGATCATGCTTTGATTAGCCCTGCCAGAACAGGAAGAACCCCAGAAACTATCCGATCACTCCCAATTATCAGAACTAGAAAAATATGGGTGGGTTACTTTTGGGGAGCTAGTAAACTGCCTATGACTGAAGGAATATTGTGGCGTATCTAACCATGGAAGGAAGTTTGATATAGGGTTGTCTTTAGAACAATTTCAAGTTAGAGATTATATTATATCTAATGCTGGGAAAATACAGAAAGCCCATTCTCAGAAGTAAAAATAATGCCAAGATATGCTTCGGTGTATCAGATCATGGGGTGATATACTTTTAAAAGATGTTTAAATGCAAATAAAATAATATTAAATGTTCTGAGATACAAAACTGTATAATGAGAATTCATGGGGAGTTGAGAGAGAAGGGGTTGCTTGACTGAACTTTAAAGAGTAGGAGAGGAAAAGCTATTATGGATGAATACATCTGATCTGTATCTGAAAAGCTTAGAGATTTAAGCCCTTTCCTGCTTTCATTAGGGGGTAGAGGTTAGAAAACATGATGGCAATGAGAAAGGCTAAGAGTGGTAACAAGGACGAATAGCACTGGTCCACAGAACAACTCACTATTAAAAATATTTCATATACAGTATCTATTTAGGGAGGGGCTGTAACAAAGCACCAAATTTAATAATTCAGTTAATTATGTGTTTGCGTGAACAATTTTAACTCAAGGAAAGAATGCTGGGAGTCCTAGTAGCTGCAACGAGAGCAGTAAACTCTTCCCAGTGCCCACAGCAGTGGAAAGAAGGAAACAGGTGGGAAACTAGGATTAAAAAAGCACTTCCTATATATCCTGGACTTTTATTTTGTCACGCCATTTAATCCTCACAACAGCCCTATGAGCTAGGTAGTATTGTTAAGCCTTTTAACACATGAGAAAACTGTCTCAGAGACAAGAAATACTAAGTGGTATAGGCAGGATTTGAACGACAGTTTCTGATTCTAAAATCTGATATTCTAAGTTCTGATCTTCAGCCATCATCTCAGTATCTTTCACATTTAATGTGAACAATAAAATCATCTGGGGAGCTTTTAAAAATTACCACTACCCTAAAATATAATGGGATACTGACAAAGAAAACAATAGTACTACCCAGGCTCCGTTTACAGAGAGTGATTGAACTGCCTAATTGGGGAGAGGTTGGAGAAGGGGCATCAATGTATTTTCCATCAAGTATACAAACGCACAAAACAAACGTAGGGTTGTAGGAATCCATGGTTTATTTCTTCTTTATTTTATGCTGTGCATTCTTTCGATTGTATGGATATGCCACCACACTCATAAGTTAATGCAGTTTGGGGCAAATTATGAACAAAACTGCTTTGTTAAGGACATTCTTATATATGCCTTTTGATGAAGATGAAGATTTCTCAGCTTTAAACTATTCACTGTCTAGCAGAGCAAAGATGAAAATTGATTCCTACGGAGGCAAAAAATTTCTTAAATATGTATTTTTTATTTTTATTGAGGTAACATCAGTTTACACTGTTATTTGTACTTTGGAAGTGAAGAATTCCCCTTTCAGGTGTTGTTACCATAGCATACCACCACCAGAGCAAGCAAGCACAGTCCACTACTATAGTCCACTATGCTCCCTCTCCACTTTGTTCTCACCTCCTCCACTTCCCCCTCTGGATGTCTCAGTTCTATAGTCAGTTTTTGAGGGTTAGCTTTGAGTTTGGGTTGCTTGACCGTTTGTTTGGTTTCTCTATATTCCACACATAAGCGACACCGTCTGGTAAATGCCTGGCCCCTTCTGACTTATTTTGCTTAGCATAATGCCCTCCAACTCTATCCATGTTGTGTAAATGACATCAAGTGATCTTTTTTATCACTGAACAGAATTCCATTGTGTGTATACCAAGTCTTCTTGATCCACTTCTTGATTTTAGACACCTAGGTTGTCTCCATAGTCTGGCTATTATAAATACTGCTGCAATGAACACAGGGGTGCAAATTTCCCTGTGCATTTATGTTTTTGCGTTCTTCAGGCAGACACCAGTAGTGCCAAATCATAAGATAGGTCTACTTTTTAATATTTTGGGAAAACTTCATACTGTTTTGTTTTGTTTTTTTTCTTTCTTTCTTTCTTTCTTTTTTTTTTTTTTTTTTTTTTTTTTTTGAGACTAGGTCTCACTACTTTTGCCTGTGGAACCGCAGGCTCACGTTACCAGTGGTATCACGGACTCAAACAGTCCCCAATCTCAGGTAGCTGGGATTACAGGCGCACGCCACCATGCCCAGCTATATTTTGGGGACTAAGTCTTGCTATGTTGCTCCGGGAGGGAGGACTCAATGGCGATCCCCAGTCCCAGCCGCGACTCCATAGACTGTCACTTACAAGCACACTGCACCGTGTCTGGCTCCATACTGTTTTCATTTGGGACTGAACAAATCCACATTCCCACCAATAGTGCACAAGTGTTCCCTTTTTTCTCTACATCCTCACCAGCATTTGTTGTTCTGGATATTTTTGATATGGTCTTCTCACAGGTGTGATAGGACATATCATTTTGGTTTTGATTTGCATTTCCCCAGTAAGTGATGATGCGTGATTTTTCATGTGCTTGTTGATCATCTGTATGTCCTCTTTGCAGAAGTGACTATTTAGCTCTTTTGTCCAGTTTTTGATTGAGTTATTTGGCTCTTTATCATTGAGTTATATGAGTTCCTTGTAGATCTTTGATATCAACTTCTTGTCAGATGTGTAGTGTGAGAATATTCCCTCTCGTTCACTAAGATCTTCTTTCATTTTAGTTATGATTTCTTTTGCTGTCCAGAAGATTTTGAGCTTAATTAATAATTGTTTATATTATATTTTGTTGTCATGTTCTTGGAGATGAATCCAGAATTACATCACTGAAGCTTATACCAGGAGTTGTTTTAACTATGTCTTCTCAGTATTCTATGATTTTCAGGTATTACATCCAAATTGCTTCTTCATTTTGAGTTGATTTTTGTGTATGGTGTGAGATAGTGGTCTAATTTAATTGTTTTTCATATGACTGTCCAGTTCTCCCACAACCATTTGTTGAAGAGACCTTCCTATCTCTTTTGTTTTAGATAAGTGTTCATATAAATATGGGTTCATTTCTGGGTTCTCAATTCTACTCCACTAGTCTGTGGGTCTGTGTTTGTTATTGTATTGGATAGTTTTCATTATTATAGCTTTATAATATAGTTCAAAGTCTGGGATTGTGACGCAGTCATCTTTCCTCTTTTTTATCAGGATCATTTTGGCTATTCAGGGTTTTTTGTGGCCCCATATAGAAAATTCTTAATTATTAACAGTAGTTTGTGGCCACCTTAACAACTGCAATATATAAGTAGATATACCCTAGCTTTAGAGTATTAGAATTTCATGGAAGGGTATGAATAATAAGGAAGAAAATGTCTAAAAGGGATATGGGAGCTGATATTTTTTTTAAAAATATTTGGAAACAGTGGTTTATATCTAAGAGTGAAATTGCAGTTATGTGTATGTCAACTGTACTGGAAAACTTTTCCCAAAGGAAATTTCACAATGTTTTTTGAAAGCACCAGAGGTGATTCTAATATATATATCCATGAATGAAGGTAACAACATTACACCATGCCATTCACAGTAGGCAGAACAAGCAGTATCACCAGCTCAAATATTTGAATTGACAAGGCCCTGTCTCTCAGCCTCCCACCTTCCTTGGGCACCACTACAATCCAAAATCAGCAATCTCTCCTCTAGGTTTTAGAACTAATTCATTAAGAAATATATAAGGAGCTCTAGGTGATTTCAATATTGTTACCTTAACTGCAAATTCTAACGCTGATTATGTGCAGAGGTGAAATCATCCAGTATTTCTTTTTCTTTCTGGCTTTTTTTAACCACAACTTTCTGATCCATTAGTCTGTTTGGGGGCATCTGGGTTGTTTCCATATCCTGGCTATTGTAGATAGTGCTGCAATAAATCCAACTACAGGTATCCTTTTGAATTAGTGTTTTTGTATTCATTGGGTAGATTCCCAGAAGTGGGATTGCTGGATGGAATAGTAGCTCCATTTTCAGTAGTTTGAGGGTCCTCCACACAGCTCTCCATAGTGACTGGATGAGTTTGCATTTCCAGTTAAAATTTTTTAGTCTTAAGTTGTTTTATTGGTAAAAGAATTAAAGCCTCCCTGGCTTCGTGAGTCTCAGACCTGTTCTGTGTGTGAAATGTTGTCCCCTTACTGAATTCGAATTGATGCTTTCAATCTGGAGGTTATGAAAGTTTCTTTTGGACTTTGCTGTACACAGGGGCACATTTAGAAAATCAAGCACTACCCTTTAATATAGCAAAAATTATTTTACAATTGTGAAGTCACTGTTTTAAAATAAGAAACAAATTTTGCTTTCTCGTTGCATTTAGAAGATTACTAAACCAACAGATTTTGAACGTAAACAGCATTTTCAGGGCAGTAAATGAAAAAGTCAAACTTTCCTACTTTGCTGCATACCTCACTAAATCCAGACCCAACCACTAACAGTAAGAATTGTGTAAGGGGTGAATGTGTGTAAAGAAGCCACCTTAGCTCAGGTATCCAGATGACACCTTTTTTTCCTTTTTTTTTTTTTTTTTTTTTT